>JAMKCH010025385.1:0-45761 GCA_023653785.1 Ophioderma brevispina
AATATACTGCAAATTTCACTAATTTACTAATTTTAAACCAAAATCGACATTGTGGGAATTGTAGAATAAGGGCGGTCAAAGGTTGTACAAGCGGGTTAAAATTGGAATGTTCGAATTTGATAAGGTATAGTTCAACAGTATCGGATCTTTGGTTTATTACAATAGGAACATAACAGTTCAAGTTCATCCTGTCCAATGTGATCCCAAACTGTTTTGTTGAAATTGTATTTGGTACGCTAGATATATATTCTTTGGTTTGAAGTTCAATATAGAATTAGAGTTATAGTTAGTTGACCTCACGTCACATAGCCCCAGTCCCATTGGCATTCTAATTATGCAAACAAAGTATCATATATGGTGCACCCGTAGATTTGGGCTCCTATCCACAGAAAGACGAACAATTTTGAAAATAATATTAATAACAAACGGGTAAATCTAAAATTTTACCCATTTTGACCGTGAACCTATTTCATCTATATCATTAAGAGCAAGAACCTCCACAGCAGCCAAATGTACCACCCAACCAAAGTGCCCACCAACTGCTTTTTTAAATGGCAAGTGCCAGCCAAGAAACCCAAGAAGATCAAACTAGACCATAAGAGGTATAGTGGTGACCCTGGTTGCACTCGGCCACTTTCAAACATGGACGAATTGGAATCCAGGTATTGATAAACTTCACCCAGGAAAAGCAGTAGGCTTGACAACATACCTATGGCAACTAAAAAATCTTGGCCCAGTAGTAGCAAAGGGAAATGAGCTTTTGAGCTCTACAATTTCATTGCCCTGATTCCCACAGGTTCCAAAGACATGGAGGAAAGCACATGTTATGCGCACTCCTAAAGCATGGGAACAGATCCATCCAATCCAAGAGCTACAGACCAGTATCACTCCTAGTCATACCTACAAGCTTTTGAACGCCTCCTGCCCTCAATGTATGAACCTGTGTATAGACGAACACCTACATTACCAGACAAGAGCAGGTTTCCAGCCAGGAACGATCAAACAACGAGCCAATTACTCAACCTAACTCAACAATTGAGAGTTGGTTTCGAGAAGGGTATGGTAAACGGAGCGTGTTCGTTTCAGCAGCATCCACTATACGTATTAGGTTAAGATCCTGGAAATTACAAAGGACATCCGCTCCTTGACTGAGTTATCCGAGGAATTGCTTGGCAAATAGGATGTTCCTTGTTCAGCTAGGAGCGAAGAAGAGATGATGCGCTAGGCTCAAGAATGGTCTACACAGGAGTGTGCTGACCTTCCTGTTCAACTATATACCAAAGACCAACCTAGGAGTGCAGGAACTGTCGTTTTATTTATGAAGACGATCTTGGAATTAGCGCACAGATCGGCAACTTCACCAGTTGTTGAAGAGAGACTCTCCAAAGCTTTGGATGAAAACTCACTCCTTAGAAATATGAGGGAAAACACCCTACATGCAAATCCATCTAAGACCACAGGTGTCGTGCTTTCCACTTCACGCAAACCGTTGAAGCCAAACGTCAGCGAGAGTTACCTGGTCTGGGAACTCCCCTGGCAGGCCACTGTGAAACCTGTGTAACTACGGAGTAACCTTGGACCGCCACTCTCTCTTATAAGAACCAACATCGAGATGAAGACAAAGAGTAAATATGTTCACGCACCAAAAATAACTCTTGAACAAAACTCACTGGCACAAGATGGGGGTGCTCGCCCGCATAACCTAAGATCGACGGCACTTGCCCTGTGGTACTCATGTGCAGAGATGCCTTCCCTGTATGGAAAGATCAACCAAGTCCAAAGAAACTTGATCCAGCATAAATGCTCCTGCCGGCTTATCACAGGATGCCTCCGTCCCAACACCCCAACAGAAAACTTGTACATCCTAGAAGGAATTTCTCCACCAGACTTCCATCGTAGGTTAGCGAGCATGCAAGAGCGTTGCTGTAAGTATCCAATGTGAAGCCCCCTATGTCTGGACAGGATACCTGCTGCCAACCGCCCTTAAATCCAGAGAGAGAATTTCTTAAGCAAGTCCAAACCTCTGGAAACAGTCTCTAACGAGGTCAAGAGAGTCGCCTTGTGGAAAGAAAAGACTTGCCATCAACCAAGTAACATCTATCGGTATTGAACCTGGTGGATCTCACCTGGAGCTGACTCCTCATGGGCGCTGGTGAAGGGCGATTGCCTCAACAGAGTGAGAACCAGAACGTGGCCGATCTAAGGTTTCATTGCAGAAGTGGGGCAACCTGGAAGCAGACCAGGATTACTACCTGTGGTTGGCACAGCACACAGACAATGGACACCTTTGGTCTGCCCACTGCTGGAGCAAAAAAACAATGCACAAAACAAGGACCTTGAGGAAGTCAGTGAGCAGCCAGACATTGTAACCCACTCTGGAGGATCATATTTGAAAACAACAGTGTTTGGACACGATAGAAGAAGCAAGAAGTTAAAGTACTTATTCCAGATAGGGAACTAGACCTTTTTGATCCTTGATTGAAAAGGCGATGAACTGACTTTTCGGCACTCATTTCGATCATTTCCAATTTTGAGCCTGTTAAGCCTTGCCCCCCCCATACATATTCTAATACTTTGATTTTGGTAAACTTTTGATTTTTTGTTCTCAAAGGTGTTCCCAATGCAATTCTGTGGCAAACAATATGTTGCCATTAGTTCTTCATTATGTTTTCCTCATTGACTGGCCCTCTCACTCACACTAAAAATAAATCGCAAGTGAATATTATTGATAATTTTAAATGCCATTTATACATGAACCTCAAGTTACGATACTGTATGTCCTCTAATAATAAAGGTGCGTGGTTATGGACATTTATTATTGCAGTTAAGTAGTTTGTGGTTGCTTCTCCATGTGACAATTTTATCAACATAACCCATAGGAGTGTGAAATTATCATACTATAATTTGCTGAATGTTTGTTGTACTCTTCGCAAAAGGCTCTGTAGTTTTAGATCCATAGGCCGCCACAATTCACATGAAAGATTGAGGGTTACCCGGCGGATGTTCTGAACTATATTCAGCCGAATCACGTACAGAAATTTTGAAAAATCGTGAAAAATGTGGTGGTTGCTATGGAAATCACCCATTTGGTTTATACCGTTACTAACCAAGCGTGTACGCATTGCAAGCTGCAACGGGCGATAACCTACGCCTCGTTTGCAGGGTAGCGCGGCGGGTGTGTACGCACAACAGTTGCGCAATTAAAGGCGCTCTTAATGAAAATGGGGTGGGGAAAGAGAAAAAAAAAACATTGTCAATAAATATTACGCATGTATTTCACTTTGGTTGTTGAGTATGGTTAGCTAGGTTAGGAAAGGGGTATTCGGAGTAGTAGGAGTAGAGTAGTTTTGAGTTGAAAATATTACGGGATATGATGGGAACTTGAGTTATTTGAAAAAAGAGTGAGAATACAGGGTGTTGTGACGGGGGGGTTACAAACTGGCGGATGACAGGAAACAGGAGTTACGATGAAAAAAAAGATTGTGGAATATAACTCTGAAATTGGGTTAGCACACGATGAGTACTTCCGAGAACAATGTTAAACACTGAAAGAAAGGTTTTACGGGATTAAATATTGACGTTTCCTTAGTTGGTAACTTGAGTTATTAAAAGGTCAGAATATAAAACATTGTGACTTGAAGGAGGTCCCTAAATTTCAGGATAACGGGTAATTTATACAGGATTTTGAGGAGTTGTCAAAATTCACTGTCCTGGCTGGGCGTATGTCTAATTGGTGTGGTTTGCGGGTGGTTGATGCCATAATTTTAATTGGTTTGTCACTTCTCATGGATCGCTTCGTTTAGTGATCGCTTCTGTTTCAGTTGATTCTTCCATTTTCAGTGATCGCTCCCGTCTACTCAGCTATCGCGGAGCCTCCCGCTAGTATGTAATAACTCTTAAATTTTAAGACTGGTGTCGTTCACCATAAACCAGCAACGTTTTTCCTTGTTAGGTAGCAGAAAGAGTGGCAGCAGAGAGAGCCGAGGAATTGGGGGATGAGGCAAGTGCCGGCTACCAACATCAGGCTAGAGGCCAGTTACCTAGGCAACAGGGTTGCATTCTGTATTGCACACAAATGGAAATCTTACTGAATGGCTGGAATCGGATTCCGTACGTCAGTTTAAAAAACCCACCCCGGTGTATGTATTATTTATGTTTCCTCCGTTGAGTGGATGCATGATTAATAAACACAGGTTCATTATATCATGCGGTGCAGCCAAATAGCTCACTCACTTGCCTCTTAAATCCAAATGATTGGGCCAATTTTAGCCAAATTTGCTCAAAAGCACGGCTGGCCTAAGCTGCATATTGGGTATGAGCAGTTTGTGCCTAGTGGTCACCTATTGGTCAGTATTGGTCATTTTGGCCAAAATCTATGAAAGCCTTCTTCTACAAATAGTGCATGCTGATCTTGCCCTTCATGCATAGAAATCGTGTATGGCCAGTGCCTATGGGGTGTACACAGAATTAGCACCAGTGGTCAGCAAGTGGTTATTTCGGCCATTTTACCCATTTTGGCCAAAATCTCAAGAAATCCTTCTTCTTCCACAAATAGTGCGTGCTGATCTTGCCCTTCATGCATAGATATCGCCTATGACTAGTGCCTATGGGGTGTACACAGAATTAGCATCAGTGGTCAGCAAGTGGTCATTTCGGCCATTTTGGCCAAAATCTTATTAGCAAAACTTCTTCCACAAATAGCGCATGCTGATATTGCCCTTCATGCATAGATATCGCCTATGGCCAGTGCCTATGAGGTTTACACAGAATTAGCATCAGTGGTCAGCAAATGGTCACTTCGGCCATTTTACCGCATGATATTTGAAGCACACGAGCCTCTAGTTTTTAATTTGTTCTGAAATGATGACTAAGACCTACAAAGAACAAGAAAAAAATTAGCACACAAAAATGCTGTATCACAGTATGCAGAAGTCATATTATGATGCCATAGACCTTTTGCTATAAAATGAGAGCTTGCTATATGATAGCTGAGATGACTATACCTAACAGAGATTTGAAGCAAAGCTGTGATCCATTGTTAACAGCTTGAGCGTATCGAACCGGGTCTGTTTCATCTTGCAATGACTTGGCCGCACGGCGGCGCTGTGAGCACCTTTAGTTTTCTATGAGCTAGGTATCTTGTAAATCGGGCCATTTTACCAAATTTTGTGCTTCAATTCATGACCTAACAAGAAAATACTCGTTCTTAAGACCAGTTCATATTAACACTTTATGGGTTTGGCTATGTCAACATATAAAAAAGTCCCCGATTTAGATTCCGTTCTGTTCACAAAATCTGAGTTTCCGAAATAAACATGCCCAAGTTTGTTTCAATTCTCATGAAACTGAAAGATAGAAATCACATTTTAATTATCTCAGTATATTTTGAAGATATCCAAGAATGTCATCAATACATCGATATTTGAGCAAATTCTACGAATAGTCGACAATTGCGAGTACAAAATTGGGGTCATATAGGTCATTTCATGGCCTATATGCAACAGTCACTGAGTACTAAACTGTGTTCAAGACTTTAAGAGAAATAACAACTATGTGTGAGCACCATTTATTTAAAAAAATAGCCTGCCAAACTCAAATCTTGAGGTTATACATTGAATTGTATTGAATAACGATCACTGCTTCCCGATCAGTCGAGGGAATCGTTGAATTAACATACAATACCGTACCAGACACTGCACGCTGCAAACAATCCATTGATTACTTGCTTCGAATCTCTGTTAGGTATACTCATCTCAGTATGATAGCTTGTGCATCATTTTCTATAGTAGATTCATCCAAAAGTGATCCTTTCCAAACACGTGACCAGATCGTTCCACTGATCAAGACAGGATGTTCTCAGTCTAAACGAAATGAATGGAGCTTAGTAAGTCTAGGAGCTCACACAAAACAGGAAAGGAGATAATTTCTCTTACGTTTATTCACATTGCCGAAATCACGGTTGCCCCATCAATGACTATACCCTATCTCGTCTGTATCCGATTATCTCAATAACCATGACAACTCGCGGAAATAAGAACGTTAAGATAGCCTGCGTGTGATACAAAGAACATGGTCACCTTGATGTGAACCTAATGACAGATTTTACAAATAAACTTACTGTCACAGATCAGCAGCTATTCCACTTTCATAAACGGAAATTAATGTACATCAACATCATTTGTCCGATCACCCCCGCCCATCCCAGCCTAAAAGAATTAAGTTTTCGATGAATATTACTATACCTCTCGGTTTGTCTTATTTAGTTGCATTGTGTTATATGGCCCTCCTTTGTCTGATTCAACTGTTACAAATATTATTTTCTCAATTTTTATTTGAGAAAAGATTTCGCACGGGGAAAAGCACTTTGTTTACTATAAAAGAGAGAAAGGTGATTTCCTGAGTTGTTTTGGCAAAACGGCACTGTTTAGATTGCACAATAGGGGAAAGTGGGGATTCCCCAAGGATGCTAAACTTAGAAAACGTGTTTATTGCGCTTTTGAGATTAATACATTGTAAGATCAGGGAATTCCCCCACACAGTTATATGAAGTGATGTATTTCAGATTGTGAATCTGATTTGTGTTGCAAAAAAGGTCATGTTTTGCATGAGGATGATGTAATGATTATTGTTAGAAGGGGAATCTATCTGTGCTAAGTTTTACATACTAATCACTGGTCGAGGCTCTCTGGCCAGCCGTTGAAATAAGGAGCTGAACTAGAGCTCTCTGGAGCTATACAGTATATTCTAGCTAGTTTTTACTCTACAATAATGGTAGATTTGTGTCAAGTACCTAGTGCCATGGGAGGATATATATTCCATGTGAGCAGAGTGTGCTGTAATTATTCTACTGTCGTCTTTGAGCCTAAAGTGTTCGGAATCAAAATAGGATTCCAATTGTGGACAGATAGAAATCGTGTGATTATCTTGGAACTGATATACTGTGGATTTTTATTATCATCGAGGGACTGTGAATTTAACCTTGTCGTCTTGAACTGCTGGACAAGGATACCTTTCAGGACTGAGAAAGATTCCCTTGGAATATAATACCTGAGGAGTTTTGAGACTTGTTAACTTGTGCGCTGTCATTTTGAAGTCTTTCGCTGGAGGACATATCATCTCTTGAACTGCAACGCTTGCTTGTGGACATTAGTGGACATTCTTGAGGACAATAGGTATACGTTATCAAATTGTGTGTAATTGTGTGATTTGAGTTATGTACTTTTGTTTTGGACGTACCAAAATTCTTGACCAAAATCAAGTACAGATCCTTCGAAACTGTTTTTAATTATATAAATTCAGATCCTTTTGGCCCAAGGTCTTTATTTGTGTGTTTTTAAAGGTATTTTCTGACCTTAGGCGTAACAGTGAACCTCTAACAATTGTCAGGAGCAGGGAAACCATTTCAGAGTGCACACAATTAAATGATATTTTACTCTCAGCATGCCAGCTCTAACTCATCCCTCATTCCCAGTTTTTATTTGTGACACAAGGTTATTAACATCTGTAAGCCATGTGTTCTTTGGATGAGGTCCAGAAAGAGACATCAGGTCATATTTTCTGCTTATTCCTTCTCAGGATGTACTGGCCAAACAGTTAAATTTTCATTATTCAAAGAAATGGGACAAAATATCATGCACCCACTGTGATCCAGATGTTTGGGACCAGCTAACTGTGTTCATGAGTAATAAGGCCGAATTACGTGATCAAGATGTGATCCCTGGTATTATAATTAAGGTGCATTCCGTGATCAGCACCCTTCTGTTTTTCTTTTCGCATTATAATCCTTGAGAAAAGCTTATCACAAGATTTTTAGTTGATTCCAACTTGTGGTTTGTGTTATGCGCGAATGTTGTTTCCCCACGGTCCCATGCATGGGTCACTATGCTGTAATTTCTGTCCTTTTACAAACCAGCCAAATACAAATGTGAAATTTCTTACAGAAACTACCGAATTTGCACGTAAGATAGGTACACATGGATTACTCCTGTTCGTATCGTTGCAATCAAAGCACCGTGGAAGATTCCTCTTTAGCCAGCTGATAGTTTCATCATCATCATCCCATCCGGTGGATCAGGCCGTGGGGTATTATCCTCTTGGGGACTTTAGACCTCACAGTCATCTATGATATGTGGCTAATGGTTTGTGGCTCTCCACAAACCAGTTGGGAATGAAAATTCTCTCCAATCTTGTGAGGAAGTTTCTTTTGCGACCACGCCAGGTCTGAGTCTGTTGAGGTTGCCCATGCTTTTCCTATCAATGCCCAGGGCCACAGCCTTTGGGCTTGCTATGGGCTGTCCACAAAAACTGATTTTAGGTTCAAAGTCGAGGATGACCAATTTGCTCATACCATTTCCCACTGCATTGAATCCAGGATGATCGATAGGGATACGTGACTGCAGTGTCATGGTTGGGTAGCAAGGGTCCGTAGGAATTTCTGAATCCTCAAAAAGGGTGTTGGTGGGGTTTTTTTTTTTTTTTTTTTTTTAATCATGTTAATGGTTCAGATGGCATTAAAATTCAACTGTGTCAGGAAGGTCGGGGGACTATGCCTGTGAATCATGAATGTCCTTTTAAAATAAACCAAAACAATCCAATAGATTTGGTTGTCTTCTATTTTCCAGAGGTAGAGTGAACAGTGGGGTTACTTTTTTTTGTTTTAATATTTTGTATTCAAACACTTATAATGTGTAATAAACAGGATAGTAAAGGGTTATTCAGTGCCCAAGTTTAACCTGATTAACGGTGCTTGTTCCTATTGTTTTTGGGGACTCCCGCTGCTGTAATCCACCCCGAATTATTATCGATTTTGATATCAATGAAAGGCCGTATTTTTTTCTCATTGAAATTGTCATTTGAAATTTGACCCCTCACATCCATTTCATCCCCAAGTTATAAAAGCAAAAAAACAAACCGGTTTAATGGGTTAACCATCAAATATTAACACGGTATTTAATAGGCTGTGCATATGCTTATTTCTTCTAACCATCACAACCGCAGTTTGTTCCTCCACACGGTAACTTTAGGGTGTATGGCGAGTGCCAGCTCTCCTATCAAGTAAAGAACACATAGACATAAATCTGAACAATCCTTTAATTCTTTAATAGTTAAGAATTTACATACAAACATGTCGCTCACTTGCAGTAGCAATTAAGGTTCCCATTAGCAATCGGTAATTTAAAAAAAAATGATGAATTGAAAAGAATGAATTTTTTTTTGTAGATGGGGGCCCGATTGCTAATATTCCCATCCCCAGAACCCCACATTTTAAACGGAAGTGGTCAATTTTTTGGTGTCCGAAGAAAGCTACTATTTTTCCCCTCATTTGCCCAATGTGTGAAATCTTAAAGCTAGAAGATATTTCATTTGGATGTTATGAGCAAAACATGAAGCATTTTGATTAGCCAATATTAATTTTACATAGTACTCTATGGGGCTTAAAAAATCATGCTTTTGGCTCTCGCATCAAAAGGATTAAAATATCAGCATGAAACTTTACAGATTGGGTTATGGGGTCTAGGCCATTTAAGCAAGGTCATTTAAATTGGGTAATTCTACTTTAATATTGCATATTAAACATAAAAAATAATTTCTCATCCTTAAAGAATAACATGCCTCTATTGTGTGAATGCTATTTTTAAGTAAAAAAAAAATAATATTTTTGCATAATTATTGGCATCACATTTGCAGTTAGAACATGCATCAAGGTAACATTCTGTTTTAATTTTCTTACAGACCAGACTTGAAGATCATCCTTATGAGTGCTACCCTCAATGCAGAGCAGTTTTCAGAATATTTTGGTGGCTGTCCGATGATTAACATTCCAGGCTACACTTTCCCTGTCAAAGAGTACTGGCTTGAAGATATCTTACAAGTAACAAGGTAATTAGGCTCTGAATATTTGCCTGAAACAAGGCCCCGCTTTCAAGGAGCATTTATACTTCATCACCAGATGTCAGCCCATGCTAGCCTTTGATCATGAGTTTGTATATTGTGTGCATAAGTACATACTATCCATAAAACCTTCATGAAAGGCTAACAGATGTTTGCTGATGAAGTATGAACACTGCAAATGACATGTCTATTTATCAATGAACTTAAAATGTGAATTTTGCCCCAATTAAATTTGCTTTAAGTTGATTTTTCCAGTTTTTAATTTGAAATTGTTGTAAAGTCCCCTGTAAGTAAATAAGCTGAAAATAACACTTTTTGTACAAACAAAGCACATACTCTGTATCACATGCTTATTAACCCTAATGCCCCATCTGTTTCCTACCTCCCAGGAGGGAGTGAAAGAATAAGGGAAGAGGGGAAGGAGAAAAATCAGAAATTCGGGTTGTCTCAAACCAGGGCCCTTTGGGCCCCAGTCCCATGACCGGGTATAGCACGTTACGACAGTGTCGCTGGGTCAGCCAGCGATTTGGTGCCCATATGTCTCTTCGTTTGATGATGCAATCGATACAATTGAGACTTAGGCCGATGATATACTTCCAGTCGCAGCGAGCGATTTCTGCGCGTGAGCATGCGTAACACTTGATCTTGGGTCAAAATCCGGTATTGCGCACGCCAATCGCTCGCTGTGACTGGAAGTATGTCATGGGCTTTAGTGCATAATGCAATACAGCCCATGATACAAAGCAGGTGCTAAGGGTATAATGTAATTATGCCCACATTCCCAGACATTTTTTGTAATTAAAGTCAGGATCAAAACTTACACATCCTAGCAGGAATTGTTCCACCAGACATCCGCCGTAGCGTAGCGAGCATGCAAGAGCGTAGCTGCCAAGTATCTAATGTGAAGCACATGTCTGGACAGATACCTGCTGCCAATCACCTTAAATCCAGAGAGAGTTTCTTAAACAAAGTCCAACCTCTTGAAACAGTCTCTAAGGAGCTTATAAAAAGAGTCGCCTTGTGGAAAGAAAGACTTGCCATCAACCAAGTAACATCTATTGGTATTGAACCTGGTGAGCATCTCCCACCTAGAGCTGACTCCTCATGGGCTGAATGGCGATGCCTCAACAGATTGAGAACCAGAATTGGCCGATATAAGGTTTCCTTGCAGAAGTGGGGTTACCTGGAAGCAGATCAGGACACTACCTGTGGTTGTGGAACAGCACCACAGACAATGAAACATCTCTTGGTCTGCCACTGCTGGAGACACAATGCACAAACAAGGACCTTGCGGAATTCAGTGAAGCAGCCAGACGTTGTACCCATCTCTGGCTGGATCATATTTGAGAACCACAGTGTTTGGACACGATAAGATTTGATAGGAACTCTATATTTTTCCTCAATTTATTTTTCCAAGCGGTACTACATCTGGAAGTGGTTATCTTTAAAATGAGTCATTTGTTGAGAAAAATCATTCTTAATATCAATATATACCAACAAATGACTATTTAGCACAATCAAATCACACATATTTTGTCAATAATGTTTCTTAATCGTGAAATTCTTAAAAGGACTAAGTTACCATGTAATCTTTCTTGTTCATTGATTTCTACGTACAGGTATCAGCCAAAATCACACCAACAGAGAAAAGAGCCCAGGTGGGCTAGGTACAAACGGGGACGACAACAGAGGGAGGATGAGGCCAAAAAGGAGGAGGAATACAACCAGAAATTCCAAGAATACATTAAGGCTATGGAAGAAACGTAAGGAAGTAATGGTGGTTCACCTTCTCTTTTCCCCAATCCAAAGACGATTTTGTAATTGATTTTTGAAAGCCATTCCCAGATTATTCACATTTATGGATAGGTTAACAGCCTACAACATTTCTTTCATTGATTATCAGGGATGTAAGATTTTGGAAATTTGGCCATAATAAAAAATAATTCCGGAAATGTAAAAAAAATACTTTTTATATATTTTTTTACATTGATGCACTTGGGTTGTTATTTCAGCATATTTAACCCTAACGCGGCCGAGAGGAAATGAGAGGCAACGAAAACGTGGTACCGGTCGGAAAATGCTTTTCGTTGCATCTGGGCCGTCAACAACTATTTTTGGTCGCGCAAATGACTCTCATTTTTTTTTTTTTTTTTTTTTAAGAGCCCAGGTGGGCTAGGTACAAACGGGGACGACAACAGAGGGAGGATGAGGCCAAAAAGGAGGAGGAATACAACCAGAAATTCCAAGAATACATTAAGGCTATGGAAGAAACGTAAGGAAGTAATGGTGGTTCACCTTCTCTTTTCCCCAATCCAAAGACGATTTTGTAATTGATTTTTGAAAGCCATTCCCAGATTATTCACATTTATGGATAGGTTAACAGCCTACAACATTTCTTTCATTGATTATCAGGGATGTAAGATTTTGGAAATTTGGCCATAATAAAAAATAATTCCGGAAATGTAAAAAAAATACTTAGCTTATTTTTTTACATTGATGCACTTGGGTTGTTATTTCAGCATATTTAAGCTTAACCACATTTTTTGGGTAGGGGACATACCCCTTTAACTCCTTCTTTAACCTTTTGTTTGGACGATCCACGCATAAACGTTTAGCGTCGTGGGCATGTGTTTGGCCACTGGGGCAAGGGCTGGATCAATTTTCAGGAAATCAATGATATGCCCACTTACATCCCTGAATTATGGCCTGGGGCTCTACTGGCCCATTTGTTTGGTCTATTCATAAGGTTATATGATGTAATTAGCAAATCAGATAACAAGAGTTATCTATTCCTTAGCAACCCTGACAAGTCTGCATGCCACAGACAGTTTCAAAATCTCAATGTAGAACAAAATCCACCAACGGGAACACTTGAAATAAGTTTATAATGTCTTTGTGTTATTTCATCCACGTAATACAGATACTTCCCTGAGGTTATACATTCCTAAGCAACCCTGACTAGTCTGCATGCCACAAAAAGTTTCAAAATCTGAATGTAGAATGAAATCCACCAATGGGAACACTTGAAATAAGTTTATGTCGTCATCGTGTTATTTCATCCACGTAATACAGATACTCCTCTGAAGTTATACATTCATTAACCAATATGGACCATGAAGCTATGGATATAGATCTTACTGCTTGTCTCATCAGATACATACAGCTACAGCAACCAGTAAGTGGCCATTAGAACATGTCACCCATGTTTTTACTGCTAGTATGGATTGTAACCTGTGTAGAGGTCACAGAAATAGTGGAGGAGAATCTGGACTGACTGTAGTCTGTGTCGCTACCGCTGTGCAGTGACGTCAGCGCAAGATTTGTTGGTCGCAAGAGTAATTGCTCGCGCTGACTTGATGCGACGGCGCTTTTAGGCACGCGCACAAAGATGGCATTTCTTGACACCGGCGTAAATGTTATGACATCACTGCACAGAGGTAGAGACATGGACTATAACTCTGTGTAGGAAAATTAAATGACCAAATGTACATATTCAGAGGTATTTGGAATTTTGTCAAAAACATGCAAGAAGCTAATGTAAATGCAAATGTTTATACTGTGCGATTGTGTAAGATTTTGACCACCACTTATGCTAGTGGAGCAATTATTGTTCCAGACCTGTGCTATTCGTTATTTTAGGTGCTGATCACAATAGCAGTATCGATTTATTCCTTAAAGGTTATCAAGGATTAGAAGTGCAAGTCTGGCATACCAATCCTCGCTGGTCTTTTGGTTAGGTAGCAGACCTCATGATACAGTGGTCTGGGGTTCGAAT
The DNA here is from genome assembly GCA_023653785.1 of Ophioderma brevispina. NCBI lineage: Eukaryota > Metazoa > Echinodermata > Ophiuroidea > Amphilepidida > Ophiodermatidae > Ophioderma > Ophioderma brevispina. The sequence continues at coordinate 13,667 of JAMKCH010025385.1, forward strand.
CTCACTCCTGTTTCTTTTAAAATATATAAAATTTTCATTATTTTTTCAGGTTAGAGGGAAAAAAAAGTCCAAAAAAGATCAGAAAAACTGATAGCTGCTCTTTGAGGTTATTGAGGGAGACCTGCTCCTGGAGCATGGTCGGTTGTCAAAAACTACCGCGTGCACAATGTGCCTTGTTCATTTATAGTTTTCACTAGAGATAACGGTTGCTTTGCCGAAACAAACGCTACATAAGCGAAACATGCTATTCTAATAATACAAGTGCAATTCTGTTCAAGATTTATGAATACCCCAAGAGTATAAAAATGGTTGGCCAGTCTGGTTTCCCATTCTCCATCTCTGTGGAAGAGGTAAATATGTCTATCACAAAAGTTGTCCAGATAATCACCATCCATAACTGTTTATTATGAGAAGAAATGTAATTGGACAAAAATCATGTATTGATATTTGTCATTGGTTGGATTGAATCATTTATGGTCAGGTGTGTTGTGTTTTCATTAGAAACATTGCTGCATTGGATTTCATGACATATTTAGATTTTTGTAAAAAAAGTGTGCTAAACCTTTGATGAATTAGGTAAATGTCTGTATATTTTGAATAGATTTTCGTGGCATTGGCAAATAATCAATGCACTTGGTCGTTTCACCAGACTCTAATGGCACACGCCACTTCTTCTTGTGTAGAGGCAGCAGTAAATAGTTGTAAACGGTGGAGGCCAGCTCCACGTTGAAGTGGGTGTGGGTTGAGAGAGTCTATGTTAACCGGTGGACGAAAGGTAGGGCACTCATTGAGAATGTGATCGCAGTACATTGGCAGGCTGTCGATGGCCGCGCCCATCGGTGCATATTGCTGTAGGAGTACGGAGGCAACCAGTAATGGTTCTCAAGGTCTGTTGAGTACTTGTCGCTTCTTTGTGTGAGAGCTGTTGTACCATGCTGGGCAGCATATTCAGCAGTGCTGTAGACCGGGGCCAAGGCGGTGGTGCGTAGAGTCGTTGGGCTGGCACCCCATGAGGATCCAGCAGTCGGCACAGGAGGTTATTCCTCGAAGATACCTTGAGAGCATACGACTCGAAGGGTGCCGGTAAGAAGCTACTGGTCAAGCTCACTCCCAGGTAGAGTTGAGTGTAGGAATTGGATGGGCAGGGGTGCTCCAGTTGAGGTTGATTTGAAGCATGCGATGAGCCTCTTTGGTGTTGAGGTGGAAGGCAGTAGCGGTTGTGGTCTTGGCTTCGCTTAGCTTCAGTCTCCAGGTCTTGAGATAGGATGCTGCAAGTAGGGCCATATATGCAGTAAGTGTTACTTTCTAATTCTGTCCAGCTGCTGTCCGAGTGGAGAAGGGCAAGATCGTCGGCGTAGCCATATTGTCTAGATGTTGTTTGAGGTAAATCGTTGAACAGCATAGGAGCAATACAGATCCTTGCGGTACTCCTTTCCTCAGATGACGCAGGCGGACTACTCTGCCCCTCACTGGTCTTGAGAATAAAGGCTAGGTTTGCCAAAGCATGTTACTATGAATTGTAAACGGTGACGATCCGGGGATGGTCCTGAGAATTAGCTTGAGTGTCAGGCCCTGGTGCCACACGGTGTCGTATGCGCAGTAGGTCAACCAAGATGATGCCTGCTAGCTTAACAACGCTTTTCAAAGCTATCATCAATATAATTTGTGAGTTTTACAATGTGGTGGGACAGTGCTCTGGCCACGGGTCAATATGCTCTTGTTCGTCAGGCAGTGGGGTTTGACGATGGGCTCCAGCCTGGGCCAGGATTCCCCTCTAGGAGTTTGAAGGACACAGTAGTGATATTGGGGCGGTAGGGTAGTTTTAGGGTTGTCGACAGCTTGTTGGTTTTTTTTGGGGAGGTGATAATAGTAGCCCTCCTCCAGAACTTGGGTAAGGACTAGTTGGTTAGGAAACTGTGTGTAGAACTCCTGGAGGCAATCTAGACATAGTGGGCCGCATTGCATCAGGAACTCTGCTGGAATGTTACAGGGCCCTGGGCCTTTCACTCTTTAGTTGGCGGATAGCAGAGGTAAGCTAACTAGTAAGAAGAATGTTGAAAGTGACCCCATCACGCCGGGGGACCGACGAAGTTTGGTGATCTCTTTTTGACAGAGCAGAGTGAGATACTTTCAATGTTCTTGAAACGACCAGTTGCGAGGAGTAGGAGTTGTCAGCAATTGAGGTGGGCAGTCACTGGACTTCGCTGGTTTGGAAAATTCTGCCGGTGAGGCGGGGTTGGGTTTATAGTCTTCCAGGCCTTCCTGCTGGAGTGAGTGAAGTCTATTCCTTGGACCGTCTCCTCCCAGTGCTTACGACGTTTCCTGTCCAGGCAGTTTGTCAGATCTGAAAGCCTTGGATGATGCTTGTTCCCGGGTCAGAATTCAGGAAGGAAATCATTGTAAAGAGTATTACATTCCTCATCCCAAGATGCGATATAACTGCGACGGCAGCCACGTGGGATGGTCTTCTTTGCTATATTAATAAAGAGTCTACACAGTGCTGTGTAAGAATTGTCCAGGTTGGAGGAGGTTGGTGTCGGGAGGTTGGGCACTTCTGAATCCACCCGGTTCTTGAATTGGTCCCAGTCTGCTTTGCAGAAGTTCCACCTTTTCACTGGCTTTGTTGGTACAGGCTTAGCAAGGCTCTCCTGAGCGATCAGTGATGGTCTGTTTTGGGACTTTGGAAAGCGGTCGAGAACAGTACGGTGAACAGAGATGGTGTCCATGTTTGCAAAAGCAAGGTCAGGATTTGTAGACGTATTCCACCTTCCAGAGTAGAAACTGTCTGGTTGCTTGGGGTCGTGCAAAAGTTGTAGGCCGGATTTGGAAGCCCAATCCTCTAGGGTAGCTCCATCAGGGTTGGTATTCCTGTAACCCAAGGTAATGCTAGGACTGTTGAAAATCACCCAGAGTAAATGAAGGTTGCACCATAAATGGTGGGAGTCCCTGGCCTCTGGCTTCGCACTGGTGGTTGGGCCGATGGTTAGGTGGCTTGTAGACATTGGTGACATGAAACACCTGCAATTTGGGTTGTTGGCTCATTTCAGGGTGGAGGTTGCAATTGTTTCCATTGGTGCTGAGTTACTAGAAAGGTGGCATCCCGTGGGTAGCGCTTCTCGGTGTGTGCAGCTAGGGTGTAGCCCGCAAATGTTCAGGTATGGACTGTCAGTAGCAGTGTCTCTTGGAGAAGAGACTCGGAGGTTTGTGCTATTATTCCATGTCCAAACAAGATAGTGCGCGCATTGATTTTGACAATGTATCGGAGATAAACAATTACAGGACATGAACCTGTAATGTGTGTGGGGGGGGATCCTAGCTAGAGAAAATCTATATGTGGATGATATAAAGAAAAAAATCAGTTACTTTAGAAGTTCATGGGCACTAATTTTCAAGGTTGTGTTATTGGCCCACTTCATTCATTTTCTGGCTGACTAAAACAATGAAACAGTGCGACTTGTTGGAAGATGGATCAGAAAATATCCCTTCACTACCACCAAACCCGCCAGTTATGACCAAAACTAGGATAGAAGTTATAGAACATAAGGGCATTTGGGAAAGAAATTCAATTATACATTTTGTATGTAGGAAATACTTCAGTGTTCTTCAATCCTGTTTGCTCTGTTCACGTATTTGGGTCAATTCGCAATGTGGGGTCAAAATTTTGTGCAACCAAAAAGTACTTGACACAATGGTAGGAATATGCAGTCGGCGTAATGTTGTCGCAATATTGGGCCTCTGATTACTATTATGGGAGACCCGTTTACAAACTCTGCCATGAGCAGATTCTTAACCTTCTGCCCTTACCTCAACTCAACTTCACACCCATGTGTTAACCAAAAATTTGAATGGATTAATCGTATCTGTACATGCACATGAGTAAGCCCAACTTCCCCAATCCATGAGCTCAGAATTCATTGTATTATTTCGGCAAGATTTTATGTATTGTCCGATCTAACTGATTCAGGCCGCGTGCCTATCCTAGTCTCCTACAGCCTGGGATCAGATCAGAAAACTTCACGACATCCTGTCCTCAGACCAGATGTTCACTAGGAGTAACTCGCGTATCATACCATTGCATTCCATGATGCCCCCTGTCAACCAGGAGAGGTCAGATATACCAGTTATTCAAATTAAATGGAGGAGGTTTGACCAATTCCCATGAGGCTTGTGATTGAAAATTGAACTTTGATGAGGTCAGTGACCCCTCGTACAGAGGCTATTCTCACCACGACACAAAAACCAGCCTTTTATACTTTTTAGTCTTGAAATGTTGGTATTAAGGATATGGAAGTTTGACAGATCTGAGAGGGCTTCGATTTTAGAATTTTAAGTCTTTTATAGTGATATGTTTATAGTGCGTAAAGTATAAGAACATTTAATGCTAGAGGGATTGCGTGAACACCCTCGGTCGGGGGTCTTTGAAACTAGCTTATCATGAAAACAAAAAGTTGTGAGGTTGTCGTTGATTAAGTTGATTTTTTTGATCACAAAATTGGTCGTAATATCAAAAAAGAACGTACGTCTTTTAGGGTAAGGACTCCTATGACTCCACTTCCCCACCTACGTGGAGTGACATCAGCGCAAGACTTGATGGATGCACCAATAAAACGCGGCGCGATGGTTAAAGTGACGGGTTTTTACACACGGTACAAAGAGGCATATCTTGACGCGTGCGTAAAGCTGCCGTCAAGGTTATGACATCACTGTACGAGGTAGAGAAATGGAAATAGAACCGTTTCCGGATTCTTAGAAATTCCTAGCAAAAAGGTGTCACCGAGAATGATTAGGTTGTACTTCATAATGCTCACTTAGAACTGTAAAGGTCGTTCATTACTACGCTGCCACTTGCGCATTGCGTTACCGATATATCGATCACTTGTTGCAGCTACTCAACGTAACCTGCTGCCAGCTGCAGTTAAAATAAATTTAACTCGGTGCAGGACCGCAATGCAGTAGACGGACAGATACCGAATTGCGAGCACTAGCAATTACCGGCAAGCAGTTGCAGTGTAGTATGAACGAACCTTAAGGGTTACTGAATAAAGCTGTGGGCTTTGTCCTTATAAATCTTTTATGTTGCATAGGAAGCCACTTAAAGTTTTGATCCAAAATGCAAATCTTAAAGCTTGGGAAATATCAACCCCATGAGAAAACCCCATTAGACTAAGAGATAAGGGATGGTTTAATCCGGTAATTGGACCAGGTGTCTTGTTATGATATTTGGATAGACCATCACTTAGGACATATGAAACACAAGTCTTAAGCTCATGGAGCGTGGCGCGTGACGTCAGCGGTCAATGACCTTAAATTTGACATTTTACAGGTTGTGTCATGTTTGGAGTGGAACGTTGATTGCAAGGTCAACACACAGTGATTTTGGTGTCAAATGAGGAGATAATGATTTAGTTCTTCTTATGACACCCAGTTTATGAGGTTCAAGTAAAGTTCACGTCTAATTTTGAGCCAAAGCTTCTTTTTTTGGGCATTTTTTGGCCAATTTCGGAAATTTTGATACTTAATTTTATAAATAGTTAATTAAAAAAAAAAAAAAAAAAAGGTGGAACTGTTTTTTCTCTGAAAAGACCCGGGGATACATGCAAAATACTCGAAATTTGGGGTGGTGTATCTTGTGCAGCAAGTCAGTTGGATTTTCAAAGTTCTTTCGCGCGATATTTAAGAAACAACCATAATTACAGTGTTTGAGCCTTTCAATTTTAAAAGATGAGGGGTGGAGTATCTTATCATCGACTGAGTGTCTTGTTATGATATTTCTATAGACCATCAATTGGGAGATCTGACGCACAATGTCTTGTTCAGGGAGGGGTGGAGGGGTAGAGAATGATGTCAGAGGTCCATGACCTCTAAATGTACCCCTATTCGCCGTATTTCCAAAACACATTCCAAATGTATATGGTATGTTTACTTTCAAAAGTGAGTCTTTTATTCATCATCATCCTCATTGATGAGATGGAATAAGTCTGGGGTCTTCGTCTTCACTATCTGGATAAGCTAGCGATCCAAAATAAGTTCTTCTGGACAGTGGGTCGAAGATACCAACACATTTCCAATCAGTGTCATCTCTGTGAACCTCCATCCATGGTTTCTGGTCTGTCCAAAGTTACTGGAGTTGTACACAACTGAATTCCTCCACATTAGGTGCAATATCAGTTTGACGCTTAATCTTTTGTGAAGACCCCCTACATGGTGTAAGCCGGAGGGATTGAAAATTTCATGGTATCTAGGGAGATCTAGTCTTTGGGAGCATTAACTTGCCAAAATATGGCAAATCTAGCATCATTAACATTCTGCAACCTAGCTTGTCCATACCTGTACACACAAAAAATATTCTAATGCGTCACGTACTTAGGGGAGATTATGGAGACTCCCAGGTGATTAAAATGTCAGCATGAACTGGTCCGATTTAGCGTTGGATCAAAGGGAGGATGTTTCCCTTACGCAAGAAAGCCGCGGTATGTCCTTCCGTTAAAGGCATGGAATCCGGGTAAGGCAGAACATATCTTTGGTCCAAGCTCTTTGGCTTAAATAGTTATTTTATTCATTAAGGGGGCGGGGGGGGGGAGACCAGAAAACGAATTGAATAGTATCTATCTGAGACTGGGCACGTTTCCCAAAAAATTACGATAGATTGTAATCAAGCGAACTCGATCAAGGAAGTTTGAAACTTAAAATCAAGTTGAAACTTACTCTTGACGGTTAACGCTTTCGCGTTCGATAAATCAAACTTAACACTGATCGTAAGTATTTGTGAAAAGGGGATTCCTGTGCAAATAAGGATAGCCTAGCCGAGACAAGCTTCAAGTAGACACCCTATACCGAGACCCAGGTACAGCAATATTAAAGTGAATTTTAACTAGGATTTTACACAAAAGTTTGAGCTATTTTATGGAATTTTTATTCTGTTGGAACATGGATACTCCAACACAAAAAATCTCCTTCTACAGATTCATGCTGATTTGTACTCTACCTGAAACTAAAGTCGAATTTGATACCCCTATGTGAGACTGACGACACATAGGTTTCACATTTGATACCCTATATTACAAAGTTCAAGACCTCACAGGCTCACTTTGTTGTAAAGCGGGATTGCCATGTTATCCGACCAGACTACACGTAAACCCCCCCCCCCCCGAATCATTGGCTGCGTCTAGTATTGCAGAACCATTCAACATTCAATCCAACAAAAAAACCGTCCAGTCGCAATGGGCTTTTTAAAAGGAAACACAACTAATCTGTGCCACTGCGGGTTGGTTTTCGGGATTTGCGATAAGTACCTCGTATGCAGCGTATGGGGGTGTCCAAGCTCCCGGTGGGCTAAATCAATCTGTGATACTGACAGTAATGATCGTTACCAAAATCGCGGCCAAAATGGCACGCAGAGGAGCGAAATAGATGTGGAACCTGTTGTAATTCAGTTTTTGCGTCCAATCACGTATCACAAATACATATCCAAGGGAAGAACACCATACGATGGGGAACCATGGTCATTAACCACCAGGGCGTGCCATATTTGTCCGCGTTTTTGGCACAGCTGGTAACGATCAGCGGTCAGTGGTTGCCGTTGGGTGGAGCACCGGGTTGTAAGCTTCAGCATGATCAATGATCACTTGATATATTCTGCACCAATGACCCTGACATTATTCCATCAACATATTATATAGGTAACAATCTTTATCAACAGCCAAGTAGATTTGTGCTCTCCAATTATTGGGCATAAGCCATGAAGCGTCAGAATGACATTGCTCGGATAGAAATTCAGGCCTCTTGAATGATGCTGACTACAAACAGTGATGACAACTCCAGGTCGTTGTGCTCTCCATTATTGGGGCTAAGCGGTCAGACTGCCAGTACTCACTTGATATTGATAGCAAGCCGTCTTGAATAATGCCGACAACAAACACCTCCAATTATCTTAAAAGAGCACATTCCATCTGTGATGCCCGGGGAAGAATAGTACCGTTCACATATGATATGAACTGGGTCAGATGTTCTCTCCATAACAAACTCAGGCAACTCCACCAAATGATGACAGCAGTACAGCATTTCCTCAAATTATGCAATGTCTGGTTTGTGAGGGACCTGGTTGTTGGTGGATGATTGTATTCTCCTTCAAGCTTTTTCTCATTAAAGTCTGATTATCTGCCTTGTTAATACAACCATCATTATGGGCACCGTGCCAGAGGAACTCGATGAGAGGAAAATTTATTCAAGTATCTTCAAGGTATCACCGTTTGCAATGTGATATATGTACAGCAAATGCCAAGAGCTCTCTGATGCATCAATTTGCAGTCTTTGGTCTTCATTTGTATTTTTTACTGCAAAACAACCCAGTCTAATCTAAGGGGGATAATCAAGATCTTTAGAAGCGTACAGACGATGAACAAAATGAATGCTAAGAAGCCAAAGATGACACGTTGTTTTGTGCTAAACTGGACATGCAGCTTAATCTGAAGTCTATCTGTGATCTGCTTGGCATTGAAGAGAAAGTGGCAAGGCAAGGTGCGAGGAAATTTGGTCATAAGTGCAAACAAACAAGGCGACGCTTCAATAGCCAATTGCAGCAAAATGAAAATGAAGCCAAGAGCCGCCAAAGCGTTAAAAGAAGTCGGCGGGATGCCAAGAGACATTATTGGTCGTTTGCTGTACGTAGCAACATTGCAAAATGTACAACTGAAGAAGATAGAGAAGATCCCTCATCGAAGTCCCTCTGGCACTGTGCCATTTATGATGGTTCGATGACAACAAGAAAGATAAATAGTTATAAATCAGCTTATGGAAAGCGTGAAGCCAGAGGATATCATCCACTAGCAATCAAGGTCTTGACAAACCAGATATTTGCGTAATTGATGCAATGTTCTTCTTCAGGACATGCCTGTATGTCTCATGAGTTGACCCGAGTTGTTATGGAGGAGAACGTTCTTTGTGGACCCTTCAGTTTTCACATAATAGGTGCGGTAGATCTTAACAGGGCATCAAAGACATGGAACGCGTGGTCCGTGGGGATTGTGAAGGCTTTTTACGATAATTGGGACTGTTTGTATTCGGCAATCATTCAAGACGGCCTATGCACAATTTCTAGTCCAGGGAATGGCAATCTGACGCTTGGCCAAACAATTGGAAGAGCCAAAATCTACATTGCCTGTTGTTGGATAGGTTTGTTACAATATAACCGTGATGGAAGAATGTCAGTTGTCATGTGCAGGAATTATCAGTGTAATACTGAAGCTGAAACCCGCATATTATTTCATGCAAGATGCGTAGCGCCAAAAACCACAAAACCAGCAATTGCAACTGGATGTTTGTGGGGAGGATGTTGGAAGGCTTCTGCTCCTACTAGTGCACAATGATATACTATTTCTAGCAAAGGAGCTGGGACCAAGATATGTTCTGCCACTGGATTTCACGCCTTTACCGGTAGTGGGGGGACTATACCTGCTTCTTTGCGTCAGGGAAAGTCCGTCATTTGATCAAATGGCTAAATTGGACAAGTTCATGTCGAACCTGGGAGATTGCTCATAAGTTCTCACATGTGTAAGTGAAGAGTTAGAAGTTTTGTGTGCACAATGTAGGGGCAAGATAGTTTCGAGTGTGAATGACGATAGATTTGTCAGATTTGGCAAGTATATATGCCTCCCAAAGAATTAGATCTTCAATTAGATACCATGAAATCTTCAGAACCATCCTGCTTACCACCATGTAAGGTGGTCCTCAACAGAAGAGTGTGCAAACTATATTGCAATAATGTGGAGGACATGCAAGTGCACAACTCCAGTAGCTTTGGACCAGAAAACCCCATGGAGGAGGTTCACAGAAGATGGACACAGATTGGAAATTGCTGAATCTTTTTTGGATGCTGATAGCTTATCCGATGAAGACAGTGAAAATAAGGAAGAACTCCGGACTTATTCCATCTCGTCAGATTAGGATGGTGGATGAATAAAAGACTCAATTTTGAAAGTGTTATAGAAGGGGAGGGCCTTATCTGCATGATTCTAGCAGAATCTCTGATGAAGCGAATCAATTCAATGCACGCGAGGATAAAGTAAATGATACAACCGAGAAAGTAAATGGTTAAATATACTTAAATCGGAGAAAATGGCGCGCACAGAACTAAATAAAGGCGAAAAAACACGGTCTCGAACCCGGAATACAGTATACATTTTGGAGTACATTTAGAGTCATTGACCTCTGACATCATTTTCTACCCCTCCACCCCTCACTGAACAAGACTTTGTGCTAAAGATCTCACAATTGATGGTCTATATAAATCCTAACACGACAACGGTCGATGATAGAATAATCCACCCTAATCTTTTTAAAGTGTGAATGTGGCTATAACAATGAAAAAAGCCTCAAAAACACTGCAAGAAGACTCATTGACTTGTGCACAAGATTACACCACCCAACCACCCAAAAATTTCAGAGGTATGTGCATTGTATTCCCAGGCTCAGTTTGGGAGCAAAGAAATTCAGTTCCCAAAACTACCGAGATAGTCTTTACCGAATATTTAAAAGTAATTATCAAATTCCGAAATTGGCAAAAAAAATGCACAAAAAAGAAGTTTTTGGCTCAAAAATTAGACGTGAACTATTACTTGAACACTCATAAAACTGGGTGTAATAAGAAAGAACAAATCTTTCTCTATTTGACACCAAAATTCAAAATGTTGGTGGACCTTGCAATTCAACGTTACACTCTCAAATAGAAAAAACCTGTAAATGGTCAAATATAAAGGTTCATTGACCTCTGACGTCATTCTCCACCGCTCCATGAGCTTAAGACTTTGTGTTTTCAGATTGTCCTAAGGATGTTCTATACAAATATCATAACAAGACACCTGGTCAATTTCCGTGATTAACCATCCTTTATCTCTTAGTCAAATGAGGATGGCTAATATTTGTTAAACTAAGATAACTACAGTTTTAGAATGACATTGGTCTAATGATGTGGGCTTTTAAATTGCTTGATATGATTGAATGATTTGTGATGGTCACATCGAAAGGTAAGTCTTGCGGTCAATCGTTGTTAGATAAGACCAAAATGTCTTTTAAATATAAAGAAAATAATAGGAAAATGTACCTCTTCTCATTTATATATTGGTAGTATAACTTTAATTTTAAAGTAAGGTATAATTGGAAATTTGTTTGCACCCTTGCTGCAAAAGCGTCAGCTCTGGAGAGCATTGGCGGATCATCCAGAAAATGCTTGCATTGCATGGTGGAGTGGTTGCCCAAAGGTTAGGCCCACTGCTGAAACTGTGGATTGGCATCAGGAAGGGCATCCAGTCAATTATCTTTTTCTCAGTAAATCTCACAAAGTAGTATTGGTGAGTGTGAGGTCAATCCGGCTCCCCCCGTTAGCGAAACCGGATTTAATTAACTTTGGTTTAACTTAACTTTTGCACCCTTGCAGATAGTGATAAATTCTCACTTTTTTCTAAAGTAGAACATGTACTTTTGATGCGATTGTCACATTTTTCAAATGACAAAGTATGCAGTCACATTATCCTGCTTAGATTTTCATGTTATAACATAGGGGATATTCATTTCTCCCTTCTCTTCAGGTTTTTGCAAAACCACCACAGGGCTGTAAACGGAAGATAGTGATAGCGACCAACATAGCCGAGACCGTATCCACATAGACGATGTTGTTATATGTGGTGGAATAGGCTCGTGTGTTAAGGAGAGGAATTTTGATGTGAAGAAACAACATCCGTTACACTGAAGCCGGAATGGTGCAGCAAAGCAGCTTGTCACCAGAGGAGAGGTCGCTCGGAAGGTACAGCCAGTGTTCCTAATTTAAACTGATTGGGAAACTTCTGGGAATAGTGAATTAATGTGGTGGCATTGCATGGAGTACTCAAAAGTGGAGTCTAATGACAAGCCCTAGCCAATGTTTTTGAGTATATTTCTCAAATTTAAGGTAACCCCATCGTGCAACTTTCATGGGGCAATTTCAAAGTTGAAACATACTCATGCCTCAAACAAGCACTTTGGACGTCCTGGTAGTGTTTGAGAATTGGACAGCATGCATATTGCTGGATATTACTAATACAAAAGGAACAGCTGGTGGGCATGTGTATTGTGACGGGTGAGGTCAAAGTCCATACATGCAAAAAAAAAGAACAAGGTCAACACTCAGCAAAGCAACTCTGCAACATACTGGACCCAAGATATTGTGTGGCCTGCAAGGATCTTTGAGAATGCATCTACAAGTTCTCAATTCTGTCTGACCGTTTGGCCATCTGCCCATGTTTTCAAGTATTAGTTTTGGAGAAAATTTCTCACTTTAGAAGTACAAGTCATATTGCTACAGAAACTGGGTCATAGATGTCCCTTGGGAACTTTATTATGATAATGAGGTCAAGGGTCCCCTACCAAGGTAAAAGGTCACATGCAGTCAAGTTATAAAATGGGCTGAAAAACATCAAATTGGCCGCATTTGAGAGAAGTCCAATTGCTACAGAAACTGGGTCATAGATACCTTAGGAACTTAAATATAAGGAGGTCTTTAATATAAGAAGGTCAGGTGTCACATATCAAGGTCAAAGGTCACCTGAGGTCAAGTTATAATAGGAGTGAAGGAGAGATGGATAGCAGGTGACACTAGTGGTTCGAGAACCGCTTGTTTAATAATTCCTGTTAGCTTTGCACCATTGAAAACAAGAATGTCAATGGAAAAAGTGGGGAATCTAGGAAGCTCCTTCACGGGAAATTTGACCATTTGGAGGGAAATTTTGATTTTTTTTTTCAGATATTTTAAAATAAAGAATTGTTTGGTGCCTCTATTAAAAATTCAGTTCATTGGCATTGTTAATGGTCAAGATTGAATAGAGTTTTAATTCGCACTGTAGTCAAATGGAATAATTATACCCAGCTGATTGACAGTTTCTTACTCTTTGCACTGACAGGGTGCAGCCAGGGGAATGCTACCATCTCTTCAGCCAACTCAGATCATCACTCATGGCAGACTACCAACAACCAGAAATGCTTAGAACACCACTAGATGAACTCTGTCTAAATATCAAGGTGATGTCCTGTGTGTGGTCAATTTGTGGTTTTCTTAAAGAGGGATGATCTATAAATTTTTCATCTTGATAGAATAGCCTTCAAACCAAAACCACATCTGTAAAGTTTATCGCCGATATTTCAACCCGTTTTTAAGTGAGAGCTAAAAACGTGATTTTATAATCCCCATAGAGTACTTTGTAAAGTTAATATTAATCGACCAAAATGGATCATATTTTCGCTCATAACATCCAAACCTAACATCCTTTACCCCTAAGATTTCATAGGGTAAATAAGAAAAGTATTAGCTTTCTTCTGATACCAAAATTGACCACTTTCGGTAAAATTTGGGTCCCTGGGGACGAGGCTATTAGCGATCGGACCATGGACCTTTAAGAACTCACACAAAGTAAAATGTATATGAGCTCTTGAGCAGAATGAGAGATGGGGAGAGATGCGCATACCTGGCAACTAGTAAGATTTAATCTTATTTAGTAAGATTTCCAAGATTTTTGACAGCAGAAAATCTTACTAATAAGATCTTTTTAATTTTTTTGAAAAGAAAAATATTTCTAAAAGTCAAGAAAATTTCAAATTTGGTGTCCATGCCCCTTTGTCAGCCCCTCCTGGCCATTTCAGGGACCCTAACACAGGCTCGTGGGCCCCATCAGGGCCCATTAACAGACCCTTGGACCCCATTTTGCTAGTGTTGAGTGCCACGGTGCTTGCTGTGTGCGCTCTGCACTTTCGTAAGTAAGATTTTTGACTTTCCAATGTTGGCAGGTATGGATGTGCCAAGCAAAATCAAATTTGAGATTTTAGTGTCGCAAAAGGAGTCTAAATTCCAATGTGACTTTTGTTTGCTATGGGTTGTGCTAAGAGAAGATTTCGCTGAGTTCCCATACAGTTATTCAATTCACACAAAGAACCATTGAGTGTCAGTCTACATCCGGTAAATCCCTATTTCAGTGTACACGTCCCCCGTGAAAAAAAGGCGTTTTCTTGGCTCTTATTCAGACATATTTCATCCGGCTATAGGAATTATTCTGACGTAGTGTATTTTACATGTATGTCCCCAACGCTTGTCAGGCTCATTTACTTCTATTGCCAGTGTAATAAAAAAAAGTTATTTGATTCTAAACTTTTTTTTATGTCTGACATATCTTGACATTAACAGCTGTAATCAAGGCGATTACGCTGACAGCTGGGCGCCACAGATAGCACGCCGGGGTTTACAGAACAGTCCATTGTTCAACAACAGGGAATTATCCTATCAGAGTAGACTGTAGCGAGGTCTTTGTCATGGCTCATCTGCCCTGCGTCTTTCAGATGCAACCATGGGGAGAGCGGATAATTGATTTTTCATGGTCCTACTGAGATTTTAACCTAGGACCTTCTGCACCACAGGCAAAGACCTTAACCACTGTGCCACGCTCCTCCTCTGCAATGGACTGGTGTGGCACTTTCGTTAGCGCGTATTGAATTGTGGGAATTCAGCGAAATCTTCTCTTGGTTGTGCTTGCATTGATAGGTAACATAACTCAGAACTCCAGAATAACTTTAATGGGCTGAACTTCTGTTCCTATGAAATCTGGATAAAGTAGCATTATAATGAGCTAATTTGCACAAAACCTTGGGAATTGATTATGTTCATGTCTGTTATATACAAAATAATGATCTGTTTTGTTGCAAAAACCCATGTCTATCTCTGCATGCACTGTTTAATTATTAACTGCACTTTGTTCTTCTTTTGATTACACATAGAGCTTAAAGCTTGGGCGTATATTGCCGTTCATCAGCAAAGCCTTGCAATGCCCATCCCTAGACACTGTCAAATTGGCCATCACTAGTCTTCAGCAGCTGGTAAGTTAACAGCTGACAGCGCCATGCCCTCTTTGCTAAGCAACACAGCTTGCACAGGGGCTCATTCAATGTATAATACTAATGGAGATCCCAATCAAGTTAAATAACCCCAGTCGCTAGGTAAATCCCACTAACAAGGTGCTACTTTTTCAAACGGTATCAGGCGGGTGACACTGTGTACAAATGCCCATAGACAATTTCGATATCGACAGTGATAGCGCCACCATTTTCGATAAGCTACATAATTATTTATGCAGCATGACGTAAACCAGGGGATGACGTAGCGTAATAGCGCCACGTACGACTGGCGAACTATAAGCTACAGATTTCATGCAGATCAGTGTGCAGTATGCATCCATTCTCTTGATCGAGTGTCCTATCCCGATTTATTTAGGATCCCTGACGGTATCCCCTAGTTGGTGCCCCTAAGTTAAACCGCAAAGTGATTTGAGTATTGGAATTGATACCATTCATTCTTTCCTTATCTAGCTATCATCATATTTCTTTTTTTCCCTAAGAATGCCTTGGATGAGAAAGAGGAGCTGACCTCTCTTGGCTACCATCTAGCTCGCCTTCCGGTAGAGCCTCGTATCGGCAAGATGATCTTATTTGGTGCTATGTTCTGTTGCCTGGACCCTATACTCACCATTGCTGCAAGTCTAAGCTTCAAGGATCCATTTGTTATACCGCTGGTAAGTTCTATGATTGGGTAATGTCTGTAAACTGTTGATACTGAATTCACATCTTTTGCTAAATGCTCTGCATTTTCACTGGTTTCCAATGCAACTGGACTCACAGTGAAGAGGGAGAAAAACTGGGGGGGTTAGGACACAATCTGCTCGATTTGGGCATTGGGGATTTCCAAACGGTAATTTGTGGAATTGCTACGTGCATTTACTATGGCAGTCTCGGTCTCAGTGACATTACAAAATCATCTCTTAAACCTTTATTCAAAAAATCTTAGTAATATCATGATAATTTAGGGGAAAAATATTGACTTCAAAATCCGTCGGGTTAGTGGATTAACCCAACTGCAAAATAGTGTAATTTCCAATAACGGTCATTTAGATTTAAATAGTCGTGACCAGGCCTAGTCTTTAGTCAAGTCTGTGTGTAACCGTTCGATATGCGTAAGGGCACCCTCCTACCATTAAGTCTTTGAAACAGACTAGCACCCGGAAGTTGATGGCGTTTTGAATTCACTGTTGCTGTTAGGTTGGCATGTCCTCCCCCCCCCCCCCCCCCCCCCCCCTTTTTTTTTTTTTTTTTTTTGCTGGGAAGACAAATGAGTTCTTAGCAATTTCTCTCCCTCTTAATTTAGAGTCCAGAGTATTGGAAACCAGCGAGATGCATAGTCCATTTTGGGGATTACAAACAGGGTGAATAGTATACCTAGCTCAAGTTTAAATGAGATTTGTTTGAAATGGAACATAATTGGCAGTCTGCTTTCTGATTGCAACTGTATTTGATAGGGATACAAGCAGAAAACAAAATGGGGCACATATATTTTAAATGTCCATGTGCCTCTCAAACAATCTGTTATGAAATATGGCATTTCTCATAGATTTGATGTAAATTGTTTCTTTGCTTTATTTATTTCAGTAATCATTTTATTTTAATGGCTGGTTTTGTTTCACCACATATCTTTTAGGGTAAAGAGAAGCTGGCTGATGCAAGGAGAAAGGAGCTTTCTCAAGGTTGCCTTAGCGACCATCTGATGCTAGTCAATGCTGTCTGGGGTTGGGAGGATGCCAAGGATCAGGGCAGAGCTGCCGAAAATGACTTCTGCTGGCGCAACTTTATGTCTGTCAACACACTCAAGGTGATGTACTAGCATTGTAAATAGGTTCTAGGAAAGGATATGTGTAAATTAGCATTGGAAAGTTATTGACTCTGACTTTCATGCTGACTCTGTCTGTGACTCTTGACACCAACTCTGACATTGATTTAGGGATTCAAACATGTTACAGAGTGGTTCATCACAAATCAACAAGGATGCATCCGTGTGTCCGCGTATTTTTATCGCGCGAGGGCGGCTTTAGCCGCCCGAGTGGGATAAAAATACGCGGACGCATCGGATGCAGAGTTGTTGATTTGTGATGAACCACTCTGTAACATGTTTGAATCCCTTTCAACAACGAAAATCTTCTTGAAAACTTATTAATATCATGTATAGAGGAACATAATTATTCTCACTATAATATTAAATTGCTCCCAGTTCACGGACATCTTTCCTCGTTAAAATATTTTATCAAAATCTAAAGCAAAGCGATAGTTTTGGCAAGTTTGTTGCTTTGCAGTTTGCACCTGGTGTCCTAGCGCGTACTCAGAGTTCCAAACGTGACGAACAGTGCGTCGACTTGGGCGTACCGCGTAAACGCACTTCCGTGAACACTGCGCCGGGCGTAACGCGCTAATTTGCATATCAACTGTGGGTTGATAACGAATCAACAACGGTACGCTCCTGTACTAAGAGACACGGTGAGTTGTTGAATCCGACACTGTTACTGACTTTCAACTCCGATATTGACTCTATAACACTAACTTGAACTCTTTGACACAGACTCCAACACTGACTGTCACTGACTCTGTCAAATCCGATATTAACTCTGACAGAGTCAACTGAAATTTTGGAAATAACCTTTTCTCCAGGATCTAATGAGGCATAGCAAAAAAAAAAAATGCTAGATTGTGAATTGACTGCATGTAGAAAGCCCCCCCTCATAAAACAAAAATATGCACCATCAAAATCAGCTGAAATTCTGGAAATAGGTTTTGTGACAAATGTTTAATGGAGCATTCACACAAAAGGTGGTGTTAAAATGCCACATGTACTGGCTAATTATGTGGTATAGCATTCATGAGGAGTGAGAATACTCATGAGGTTATGTTAGGCTGTTAAAGCAATATTGCCTACAAAACCCTTTGCCAAATTTAAGGCACATCACCGAGGATGAAAGGGCACCCAATTTTTGCTTTACAATTGGTTTCTTTGGGCAAAAAAAAAATTTGAGAGCATTTTTTCTGCATTAAAAAGTTGCCCAATTGTGTGTGTAAAGAGCAGGTGTAATTGCACTCTAATTTTGAGTCTTGCACCCCAGCTTTGCTTAGTAAAGTAAAAAAAAATGCTCAAATTACCATTTTGGGACAAAAATTGCGCAAATTTTGTGATTTTTGCCCCCTCTGAAAGCCTCTCTTCGCCCAGATTCCACACAATAATAGGGTAAGGAAGTCCTATGTTAGCCATTTTGCACACACATGAATAAATTCCATTGATTTGTCTTTACTTTTGTTGTTGTTATTGTATAGATGCTTGACAACATGAAGGGCCAGTTTTGTGAGTTACTTTACAATATAGGATTTCTACACACCAAATCCTGCAAACAACCACAGGCTAACAGAAACTCAGGTAAGCTAGCTAAATATGTTGTCATGGAGTGACTAACAAAATATGACTAAAATGAATATTTATCAGGTGTTTGGATTTTTTTATGAAAAATTGTTTTTTGTTTTTTGTTTTGGATTTTTTATGATAAATTGTTTTGTTTTTTTTTTTATTATTGTGGGGGGGGGGGGGAGAGTGGCCATGTCCCGACTGTGTATTGTTCTGGGGACTTGGCATGTGTGGTGATGCGAGTATAGAATTTGAAGCATGGTTGTGCTGTTGTAATTCAATCTGTCAAGTTGCTCTTAAAGGAGATCACCATGCTACGTTTTGCTTATTGTTCTCGCTGGGTTGATGGGAGCGGCCATGTTGCCAACAAATAAAGCAGGTGTGTGTTGGAATGTTAAGAAGTTTAGCAGATTATATACTGTGTCTCACAAAATGTCACTGTATAAGAGCGGGACTAATGTCAGCCAAAACTAATTCAGCATGTAATGCTCGAGTAGAGCCATTGATATTAGAGTACTTCAATGCCACATGCTATACAATCACTTGAAATTGCCTGCGTAAAATCAATTGAGACCTTCAATGCGTACCTAATAGAATGTCACTATTTTGCTCTCTGGCCAGGTGGGACTTCAATTGGCTCTACTCTTCATTGGGATTCTGTGGTAAAATCTTTACATCTGATGGAGGCCTACTTGTTATTTGTATTGAAGTTTATCTGTGAATTCGTTATTTCTTTATTGGTATATAATCACTGCAGATGTGCGTCGATTCAAAGGCATACAAACCTTTTAGACATGTTAGATACTCAAAAAGTAAATTACTTTGCTTGGTAATCATCACTGGGACAAACTATAGCACTGACGTAGACTGGCCGCGGATGGCTGAAACGTCACTATGGCCGTTTTTTGGGGGGAGTTTGGTAAAATGGATGCGACATCAGGTCCGATTCATTTTAGCTTCTAATTAGCTAATTAATATATTGTAAAATCATCCATGTGAGAAGTGTTTCACATGTTATGTCCCTTCAAAGGTGAAGGGCAAGCAGAAAATTGGTAGTTAACTCATTGGAGCTAGCAATATAAACAAGAGGGGATCGCGTATTATGGAATAGTACAAGGCCCGTACCATTTCTACCCACACAGCGCGCGTGGTTGTTGCTGAGTAAGCACTCGCGTGTCGTCACGTTGAGGCACGAGCACACGCACCTACAAATCTGTGCGTCACGCAAGTTATATGTTATCAGTGTTGAAATTTCCCCAGTATTCCATTGTCTGATCGGCCGATTTTTCTGCAATAATTATGCGAAAACCATCGAGGGAAGGAAACATGCATCTAAAAGATTCTGCATTCCGAATGCACAAAAGTCTCCCGATGACCCCCTGTAAATTTTGCTTAGGAAAAGCGCTATTTGAGTCCGAGTGATAAGATGTGCATCAGTGTTCTGTTGTTTTTCACTCGTTTAGTGTGACGAACGTAAAAATACGGTGTCTATACATATGAATACCAGGACTTTCCAAATACGACGGATACGTAAACCAAATATGGTGGTGCCCAAAACTAGGTTAATGAGTGCGTATGTCATTATAATACTTTTGGGCACCTTGATGTTGTACGCCGTTTGTGGAGAATCCGACTTGTATATCTTATAAGTCCTTGGTTACTCATGGGCACTAGCCTGAGAGATGGTTATTCATAGGGTAATGTAATTATGCCAAGCAGAGCATGGTAAGAAAGCTTAAAGGTGATACAGAAATAAAGATATTATTTGATTGGTTTCCGAGGGTATATCAAGTAATGAGCCAATCAGAGATACATTAAGAAATGTGTCACCTTGGGTTGGGGATTTTGTTTATCGTACATCAAGAAGTTTCATGGTTGTCTGGAAAGCAAGTTAATTTACTGCCCTAATATTTCCCGTATCATGCCTCCTCTGATCGGTTTGATGTCTGCCAGGTTGGTTCATTGTAAAGAACTCACATTTGCAAGAAATTTCACAGAACAAAAGCATGACTCGTGGTCAAATTATGGGATCACTTCCAGGTCGACCAATTTTCAACTTTCAAGATTTCATCACAATGAGATGAAAGATAGCACGATCCTAATTGAGCTAAATTTATGTATGAGAATCATATTGATTGAAGTTCAATCATTCATCAACAATGTTCTCTGTCTTAATTGTAACTACTTAGTTGTCCAGGAAGACAACAACGATGGAATATTCAATGGCTCTTTGTCCGCTGTAATTCGGCAACCTTGCACTCTTTTAAAACAGGCAAATATCTGTTAATGGTAGGTTCATTATATGATTTTGCTTTTGACATTTATCTTTAACATTAATTAGCCTATCTCGTGTGTTTTGCCTGGGTTTTAGGTGGTAATGAAATAAATTTTGTCCATTAGGTTCGGTTTGATCTGATTATGGATTAAGTGTAATATCGGACTCTGTATTAGGCTCGGGATGTGCCCTCGCCTAAAAATACAAAGTCCTCAACTAGATATGATTCAAATCAGTCCCAACCTTGCGTAGCAACTAATAGAAATTGGAACCTCTTATCAGTTTTTTTTTTTTTTATTGTGACTTGATTGATCATCCCTATTTATTATTTCTTTCTTCAGAAAATCAGCAATTGATCAAAGCAATTCTCTGTGCAGGACTATACCCTAACATTGCTGAAATTAAGGAGGGTGGTTTCAGCAGAAAGAAACAAACCAAAAGGTAGGATTTGTAGAAGTTGCACTTGTTTTATCAACAGGTAATAATACTGTTGCACTGATGGTCCATGGGGGAAAAAATATCTAATGCAGGTGCTTCCACTTTTTAGTTGATGTTAATTCCCCTTTCAAGATTGATACACCATTTGATAAATTTGATTTGGCCATCTTTCCCATGTTGCACAATTTTTAAAAATACAGCGTTCTCCAAACGCATGTGTCATCTGCCGTCGCGGTTTGTGAATAGGGTCAAAGGACACATGAGGTCACCAACATCTGGGCACTACCCAGAGTCCATTGTATTCAAGTATCTTAAAAATGTGCGCACATATGTGGAAACAGCGGGCAATTATATTTAGGGTTAACATTTGGTTTAACATTTTGACCACAGACGGACAGATACACACACACTACCAAAGCAATCCCTATGTGCCCTTTTGCAGACGACACAAAAATAGGTACATCACTCTGTACTTCTGTCTGG
Organism: Ophioderma brevispina; assembly: GCA_023653785.1. Taxonomy (NCBI): domain Eukaryota; kingdom Metazoa; phylum Echinodermata; class Ophiuroidea; order Amphilepidida; family Ophiodermatidae; genus Ophioderma; species Ophioderma brevispina. Next base: position 35,146 of record JAMKCH010025385.1, read on the forward strand.
ACAAAGTATATCATGTGATCATAAGTGCCTACTAATAAAGACCGACATATGCACGCGCACACATACTTGGCACACATGCACACGCACACACACACACACACACAATTGGATGTTATAATTATGGATAATGTATGCTTAGATATAAATATCACAAAATGAATAAAATATTGCAATTGTTGTAAGTGTAATGTTCATTTTTCTTTGTGTAGAACTTTGATTTTCATGTAATATTGTGTTTTACAGAAATGCCAAGTTTTACACCCCTACTGATGGCTCTGTCAAAATCCATCCAAAATCAGTCAACTGTGACGAGAAGGAATTCCACGGCAACAAGTGGCTACTGTACCATCTGAAACTGAAATCCACAGGGGTAAGATACAGGTTATGAGAAAGCCATCCCACAGTACATTGGGACTGGGAACAAGTAGGTTAATGAGGTCATGTGACCTCCCATTTAAAATTTAAAAAAAAAAAGACTTCTTATGGTCTTCCTATCCATAGAAAATGTCAGTACTTGAGAATTTTTGGTGATGATCCAAACAGGCCAGTGTTGTGTAACTGTCTATGCACTTATTATCCCTCAGTATTCGTGTGGGTTCAATACAGTTGAGTGTCATTACAGTGCAATGCATTATGGGATAGGTTTAATTAATGGGGTACGATGTAGCATCTCGGTCTTCTTTGATGGAAATATTTTGAGGCATTGGAACATGTTGTGTCAAAGGAATTTTTATCTCCGATTAAAAGGGGGAAAAAGTGATCAGACTACATTAGAACAGGTTCTTACTTGTGGTTCACAGCTGTTTGAAAGTCTTCAGTTATTATGACAAAACAAGAATAAAAACAAATTATCGCCGGCGACACCACTTTTGACAACTGATTTGGAATATTTAGTCCACAAACATGTCTGTCTCTAAATTTTATGAAATTTCTCTAAAAATCTAGTTTCCATGTCTTTTATGGAGAAAGGGCGTATAGAGGGCGCTATAACATTCAAATCAGGACCTGTGTAGGCCTATATGGCAAGATTCCCGAGCAATTTAATTTGTCTGATTTCTGCAGGATGATAGCTTCTGCAGTCCCTACTAAATCAGTTGTCAAAATTGTGTTGCCATGCTTTTAAAATGGTTCTAAAAATAAACGCACTTTGTATGGTATGGGGTCAAACAGCTGTGGGCTTAACCCCACTATTTCAGCTATGCGTGTGTCACTCTCAGCTTTATGGGAGAGTTACACATGCAGCAAAACTGATGCCGCTGCGTCACTCTGGACCTCAGATATCTTTTCTTAATCAAAAATTGACGGGGTCTCATCAAAGATTTTTTGGGCAATTAGGAATCTCAATGTCCAAAGTTGACGAAACTTGATGTGTGGTTAGTGGGGTGCATGCAAGGAATACCCATGCACTGTGTTATCACTATTTGTGCAGGTAACCCCTAACCCGGACCGGGTCGTTTTGCCGACCGACGGCCCCCCCCAAATGCAACGAGGTGCAATCTATTTTACGGCCCAGATGCAACGAGAAGCGAAATGGCGTTCATGGCATTCTCGGCCGTTCCCGCACAGGAATACGTAGCGTAAAGTCAATAAACGGCCAGATGCAACGAAGCACATCGCGTCATTTTCCCGGAAGACGGCCCAGATGCAACGAGGAACATCCTGTCATTTCCGTAAAGACGGCCCAGATGCAACGAGGAACATTCGCGTCATTTTCACGGAAAGAGTCCCAGATGCAACAAGAAATATCGCTTGCGAATGCAATGAGAACAGGTATAAAAATAAATAAATAAATAAATAAGGGAATGCGTACTGCACATGATCTGCATTGAAATTTGTAGCTTATAGTTCGCCAGTAGTGCGTGGCGCTCTATACGCTACGTTCATGCTCCGGTTTTACGCTCATGATGCGTTTATTGCATTATTAAAAAAATAGCTTATCAAAAATGTGGCGCTATCACCACGAAATCGAAATTGTCTATGGGCATTTGTACACAGTGTCACCCGCCTGTGAAGAAGCATGCGCCTTCTGCGGGCAAACCGTCCGAAATGCAGTGAAAAGCATCACATCATTTCCAGGGAATGACGTCCCAGGTGCAACGAGGAAAATCGCGGCATTTTCCGGGAAGACGGCCGAGATGCAACCGGGAACCTCGACCGTCATTTTCCGTAAAGACGGCCAGATGCAACGAGGAACATCGCGTCATTGGCCGGTTTACAGACGGGCCCAGATGCCATGAGGTCCAATGAGAGTCATTGGCGCGACAAAAAATAGTTGTAGACGGCCGAGATGCAACGAGAGCCTTTTCCCGCCGTACCCACGTTATTGTTGTCTCTCATTGCATCTCGGTCGCGTTAGGGTTAATGAACTCATTTGCATATTTGCTCCCCGTGGGGATCTTGCACGTTTTTAAAAGCTTGCACAAGTGTTACGGGATTGGGCTATTCAATAATATACATTTCGCTTTCTTCTCTCTTCCTCTTATGTTCTATGGGAGTACCTCTGTAGCTACTGGTATCTGTCACAGGTACGTCATTATTATTAGGGAAACGTTTTCACCCCAGGGATGTTAAAACTTCCCATGTTTCCTTTTTTCTGATGATTTTAAAGCATATATTCGTGATTGAGTATCTTTGTATTCCCCTTATGTGCAGACTTGGTTTTAAATGCTGCATGTGTCCCTAGTTGATAAATACTCCACTTAGTAAGTGGACCTCTTTAAGGTATGTTCGACAAGGGTCAAATTGATTGGCAATTCATGGTATCAAGTAAATATCTTTGATGCATGATGTATCAGATTGGGTGTCCTGGTTAGATTCCATCTGTGTCTTTTTTTGAGAATTTCCAAACCAAGACGTTTCATATTATCAAAATGTCAAAGTGATCTTAATCCCTGTTTTTTCTTCAGATCTTCTCCAATTTGGGGACTCCGCGTTAGTAGAGCCCTACCCTTTGCTTTTCTTCGGCGGTAAACTGGAGACGTATGAAAAGACGCAGGACTGTGTTACCATGGATGGCTTAGCCAAATTCCACGCCCACAGCAATTATTGCTCAACTTGTGTCAGGTATATATCCCTTAACGTCCCTAGAAAAAAATGAACTACGCAAGAACCTACAATCACACAAAAACCAACCGCAAAAAAGAGTGGTGTTTAGATCTAAGAGCACTTTCCCTTAAACACAAGGCAGGTGTCCGCCCATGATCTTTATAATTTAGGGATTTGGAGATATACAAGATGCAGGAGGGACTTGTTTGAGAGTAAGATATCTTCAACACCGTGCAAACCGTCATTTTTCATGCCTCAAATCCACGATGCATGGGGAAGGGTGTTAGGTAAAGGAGGGATTATAAGGTCTAGTCTTGAACTCTCCACACAGTGGGGTGCTTTACCACTTTGCCTACTGGGCCCTTTTTCTTAGAGATGCCCCTGCACTTCTTAGAGAGCACATGAAGTACAACAAAACATCTCCACATACTAAACAAAGCAAGCAAAAATGCAATATTTACCGTTCCATTTGGTCATGATTTAAAACACCTTCTTGCAGGAACTCAGGCAGCAAATGGAGAGCTTACTGGAGCACAAGATCACCCACCCTGGCATCACCAACTGGCAACACAACTCGAGGGAAGGGAAGATAATGACGGCCATCGTTGACCTCTTCACCATGGAGGGACAGCGCCAACAGGAGAAAGACTGGAGGGATAGCAGTGGATACTACCGACGGGATGACGAAGATGAGGAGGAGGAAGATGATGAAGGTTGATGACGTGGAGGCCAATGCTGAAGGAGTAGCAGGGTGTTTCTGGCTCCAGAAACAAGGATGAGTGAAGATAGAGGTGATGTCAGCTGGTGAGGCTGATTGTTGAGCCTTTGTCTCTGTAGGAAATGCAGAGCCCTTCATGTTAAGATACATAGTGTAGCAGCAAAAATAAGTAAAACATTGGGCTGCTTGCTGCTGGAATTGAGAAAGGCTAGTTGATAGTACCTAAGTGTTTTAAGTTACTTATGAATGAAGGAGGAAATAATAAAGATGCGATGGACTTCACATGCTTCAGTGATAAGGATGCTGCCTAGTCTAGGGTTTCACCGAAGGCAAAAAGTCTTGAACAAAGTTCACAAAATGTGACACTCAAGATTGCCAGTACCAAAAAAAAAAAAATCATAGTCATACTACCCCTTTAAAAGACTAAATACGTAAATCTTGCACAAGGGTGGGCAAGTGTATTTCAAACAAAGTTATCCAAAGTATTCCTTGTAAGGTCAATGTTTCTTATGAACAAAAGGTCACTAAATGTGATACTTGGGCTAGCCACTACCAAACAAAAACAGGCTTTCCCATATTTAAGATCCATACGATCCTGGTCAAAGCCAATGATCCTAAATCTTGCACAGCCCACTTACTTTTGAATAGTGTTATAATGGTGTATTTATGTGATAGTATACAAATATAGACTGCTCAATATTGCCCCACAATGATCTTGAGACCAAGGGTCAACTATTTTAATAGAAAATAGTAGGCCCGAATAAAGAGCAATCTATATTGTCTTATACACCTCATGCATATAATTCTGTCATCTTTTTGTTTAAAGCTGTGTTTTATTAATGTAAAACCTTGGCTGACTGCATAAACTGCATTACATTTTTCTTACTCTAGCATTCTCCATCCTGCAGACGTGCAGAGGTGTAGAATTGTGAAAGCAGACTCAAGCAAAACAGGAAATGGTAGGGATAACCCATATCATGTGTCTCCATTTTAACCAATCGGATGACTGAAATATATGTATGAGGTTTATAATAACTGACCATGCTAGACCACACATTGGGGTATACTTGTTGCTATATTTAAAGGGGCATTTCTTGATCCACAGCCTTGTCCCCTGATTTACCCCAACGAAATTAAGATTTTCATATCATCTGAACCATTGGCTCAAGTATATTGTGTGCATAATCTTAAAGAGACATGAGGAGATTTCCAGGAAGAAGCGCCCCCAATTTTTCTCGAACCCCGGGTTTTTACATATTTGGAATGCTTACCAATGTATTAGATTACACCTGAAGTGTATAAGTCGAATACGCCGTCTTTATGTAATAAGATGATGATTTAGTAGTTTCTGTCGTGCACAACAGAAGTCAAAGCACGGTTTTCTATGGGGAACGATTACGATAGCAGGCAAGTTCTAAACAAGGTTTTCGGTTTTCTTTTGCACCTGTTTGTCCAATACACCTTCGAAAGGTTCTCGGTAGGTGGTCTACAACCGATACAATGAAATTTGAGAGAAATTCTTAACCTGTCACTTTAAATGCAAATCCGATCTACTCCAGAAGAAATTTGCAATTTTGTATTTTCTGTCCATAAAGGGACAGAAATTACAACACAGTGGTTTATGGGGCAGCGCGATACAGCTAATTCCCTCATAACATTTTCTTGAGGATAGCTAGTGAATCATAAACAAATATAAATGTGCTAGGTCACATTAATGCACCTTTAAGTAATCTAATGCCATATAACGATGTGTCACCAATTCATTATACCAGTAAGTCCTCACAATGACTTCTCTTTAAAAAAAAATGCAAATTCTGTGACACCTTCCATTTATTCTTTGGTCAGTTTTCTGAATGTTGAGATATGTTCTATATTTCATCCGCCCTGAACTAAGGAGTGACGTCATAGTTTTCATGCAGTCTTAAACGTGCGAATCACAGTAAGCTGCAGCTGTAATCGCGAGCGTACAAAGTCAGTGTGTGCCATACGCATGCACAATAGCTGGGGGAAGCTATGACATCACTCCTTAGTTCAGACTGGACGAAGTATAAAAGAGGTCAAATCAGGGCCATAACAAGCAGGGTGGTCAATCATGGCTACCCCACCTTTGGAGTAATTTCCTTATTAGTAAAAAAAAAAATAGGATTGACTGAAAACAAATTGGAACAGAAACAACTTGGTATTAAATAGTGTGAAATTGTCCAAGAATAATATATTAAAGGTTTACAAAAATCAACCTTGTGGATTCCACTGCTTTGATTTTGGTAAACTTTTGGTATGTTGTTCTTAAAGGTTTTCTCAATACAATTCTGCCAGTATTGATCCTATTACAGTTAGTTTGGGGTTAAGTCATCATTTGTTCTAATTTGACAGGCCTATATGTCTTATTATACTGATGCCCAATTTTTGTGTCTTCTGCTGCAAACAGATCAGCCCCATTTTCGGCATCACTGTCACCCAAAGACCCCATATTTGTTTTTACAATCGCATGTGCTTTCATGCAAAGACCTCATATTTCTCTTTTGACAATGTCACCCAAGAGAAGATATTAGTAGCTTCCCACAATGCATTGCTTCCAATGGAGGTTTTTGTACAGGTACTGATGGGAATCGTTAGAGATGAAACATGGCTAAATTAACAGTACTGATCACAAACTTGCATTTTAAGAATGTTTCATCGCTAACGATTCACATGACTACCTGTACAAAAATCTCCATTGGAAGCAATGCATTGTGGGAAGCTGCTGATATCTTCTCTTATGTCGCCCATTGCCCTGTATTTATATAACCCAGCAAATTTTAGTATAATTAGAAAAATAATCAGGTTGTTATTAAGACCTGTCAATTCAATATTGGTATTTTTCTGTGAGGCTCTTTTGACTTTCACCCAAAGACCCCACTTCATTAGCATGATTAGTGATTATCACACTCTCACCTAATGACCCCATATTTTTTCCCCATTTCGCTTTCACCGAATGCCAGAAATCGTGGTCTCGCCCAAAGACCCCACTTTTTATCCCCCTGGTTTAAAAAGCCATGGGGGATTTGCAACAGCACATTCCTTCTGTGTGTCTTTGTGTTCCATTGGTTAGGTTAACTGGGAGGTTAAAGGTCCATGGTCCAATCGTTAATAACCTCGTTCCCAAGGACCCTAGATTTTTTTGAAATATCAGTGTGAAACTTTACATATGATCCAGATCTTTACCAGATCCCAGTGTCCAAATTTGATGATACTTGGTATGTGAGTAGTGGTGGATGCAAGTAATAGCCACGCACTGTGTCGTCGTCATTTGTGCATATTATGAGCTCATTTGCATATTTGCTCGCTGCCATTTTTCTCCCCACCAAGTGGATCTTGCAAGTTTTAATTTGCAGTATTTTTATATTTTGTTCTTACCAAAAGTGTCAGTCATACACCTATATCCACTAGATATTAGAGTGCAACATCCATAAGTGTTGGATAGAGGCAGGAGGTTAATATACTACGTGAATCAAAAAACATTGTGCAAGGATTGCAGCTGACTTGACCTTGATAAAGTCACTGAATCATAGATTTGTTGTTGTTGTTTTAATAAAGCAAATTTAATATACTTCCAAGTGTTCCAAATTTTGTAAGCACACCTCCTTTTCCTCCATTCCAATGGGATTTATACAGTTAAGCAAGATATTATGTTAATGTATATACGGGGTATAGCATTATGAAAGTAATGAAGTAAGCGTTTAGTCGCAATTATCAATGTAGCTGTAATTTATTGTGGAACTGGCAGAATAAATGTTCACACAAAATCTCACCCAATTAATCCTGATGTGTAAATGAAAAGGGTTTTCAACATTACTACTGTAATTCAGGTACAGATACAAGTTATACCAATAAGGGTCTAAACTCTTAGCAATATCCTAAACAATGGGAAGATCTTGTTTTCTTGTTCTGCAATAGGTGAATTTGTGTTTGGATTTGTCATATCAGTTGGCACATTGGTATAAATCGATTCATTGATTAGTCCGTAGTTAAAATAATCAAGAAAATGTAACACTTAGTTGACAAAGACATCATGATATTCATGAATTGTACATTCTCTCAAACACAAGTTTAATGTGTGTAAATCCCATAGGAATAGAGAAAAAGGAGTGTGCTTAAAAAATCTGCCATATCCAGTGTATTTTCAGTTGATATCTTTCATTTCTTCAACACATGAAAGTATATTAGATGTGTTTTATAAAAACAACAACAAATCTATGATATAGTGATTGCATTAAGGTCAAGTTCATCTTTAATCATTGCACATTTTTTTTGATTCACGTAGTATATTTCTAAGAACAAAACAAAAGCAAGAATTGTATTATATTTTTGAGCACAAAGCATCAAACTTAGCAGTTGCTATGGAAACCATTGGTAATTTTTGTGTTGCCTGCAAGGATTTGCAAGAGGCAAATACTAATCCAAATTCTGTGCGTGTGTGTGTGTGTGCGCGTGCACGCGTGCATGCATGCGTGTGTGTTTTAAAGTTTGCGGTAAAGTTTCGGTTAACTTTCTTTTCAAATTGCTCGTACATAAGCACAAACTCTAATTGCCACTAAACAAAGGTCAACCATAGGCACTTGCATGTCATGGTTGGGTTAAAAGTCACATACCAAGGTCAAAGGTCATTAAAGGTCAACTTGTGCAGAGGGTGAAAGAAAGGTGGATCGCGAAAGCAAGCGACACTGGTGGTTTGAGAACCACTTAATCTATGAGACATCTCAATAAAGGAATTGTGAAATGTCTAGTTACTGATGATAAGAGAGATATGTTGAAATTGCAACAGAGATTTAATTTTGTTTAATTGCTATAGTATTTAATAAAATTATATAGCTATATGAATATGTTTAGTTGTCTGACTTTGTGAATGACTTTAATCGCCCATTTGCTGTACTTTTCTTCACTTAAAGGAATTAGCAGTTGTTACGAGACGTTAAAGGTCAGAAATACCTTTCAAACACAAATAAATGAGCCTTGTGCACAAATGATCTAAATTTTATATAATAAACAGTTTTAATGATCTTTAATTGATTTGGTTCAAGAATTTGGTATGTCCAAACAACATTACATAGTAAGATTACACACAATTTATATGATTTATACTTAATTGTAAACAAGAATGTCCACCAATGTCCACAAGAAGCGATGCAGTTCAACGATGATATGTCCTCACAGCGAAGACTCCAAAATGACAGCGCATAAGTTCACATAAAACTCCTCAGGTAATATATTCCATGGGAATCTTCTCAGTCCTAAAGGCAACCTTGTCCAGCAGTTCAAGACGACAGGGTTTTTCCTCGACGACACTAATATAATGCAATACAATCCAGGTATTCTACCACTGGCATTTTCATGGCATGGATATGTGAACATAACCACTAGTCTGTCGCTAATGTCCTCATTTAGGACCACAAACTGGAATCACCTTTTGATTCCAAAACTAAAGCTCTTTTGGCTTAAAAGACGACAGCAAACAGTTTAATCAGCTTTCAAGCTCCGGCGGTCTCCAAAGTTATTATAAATCCTGGCTCTATGTATAACACAAATCTACCATTATGGTAGATTAAAACCAGCTGTAAGTTAACCATACTGTATAGCTCCAGATTACATGTACAACTGCTGGCCCCGAGACTTTACTCAAATCTCCATTATATACTGATTTCACAAAGTTCCCAAGTTTTAAAAATAGATATTACCACAGCATAATGCATAAACATGACCTTGCACTAGCTGACCAATTGGACTTCACATAAACTACATCACCTGAATTACATCAATTCACATATATAACTTTATGGGGAATCCCCCAGATCATGCAATGTTTTGATCTCAAAGCATAAACAAGTTGACTCAGTTTCTAAGTTTACATCTTGGAAAATTCCCCTTTCCACTATTGTGCAATTTAACTAGTGCACCTTGCACAAACAACACTGGGAATCCCCCTTCTCTTTTATCATAAACAAAGTACTTTTCCCGTGAGAAATCTTTTCTCAAATAAAATTGAGAAAATAATACTTTTCATCAAAATTTTGAGGGTAATATAAGACAGTGAATTGCTAATCCGAAACATCAAAAAAATCATCGAAATTCATATTTTTTTAATTTTTGTTACTGGCATGGATATGTGAACATAACCTGCAAGTGGTTGGCTTGAAATCTGTGAATTAAAGGCAAGGCAATACTTTTTATCTTTTAATGTCTTCTTCTTGCGTATGAGGCAGCAGCTAGATATGTTGTAAACGTTGGAGCCAACTCACTGTTGATTGGTTGGGGTTTGAGAAATCTGTGTCCACCGGTGGACGAAAGGTAGGGCACTCATTGAGAATGTGATCCGCAGTCTGTGATGGAGAACCACATTGGCAGGCTGGCGATGGCCGCAGCCCCCATCGGTGCATATTGCTATTGAAGCGACCGACTCCTGTGCGAATCCGGTTTAAGGTGACCCATTCCTTGCGTGGGAGATTGCTGCCAGGTGGTAGTTCTGTCTTAGGTGTAATAGAGAGTTGATCTGGTCTTGGGGCATCTAGCCAGGCAGTATTCCATGTCTGTAAGATGTTGAAAGTGGAACTGGAGAGTTTAGCAGCGTGTCGGCAGAAAGGTCGGCGATAGCGCAGTCCCTGTCTACCGAGTTGGTGTGATTCTTTGACAGTGTTATGCAGCAGGTGCTTGTTGTCCAGCAGGGCCTTGTTCACTAGTTTATGCGTGTGGAGTTCTCTCCGAAGTACTGCAGGTGCAATGCCTGAAAGCACTGGTAGGAATTCAGATGGAGTAGGATGGAGGCAGCCAGTGATGGTTCTCAAGGTCTCGTTGAGTACTGTGTCCAGCTTCTTTGTGT
>JAMKCH010025386.1:0-32000 GCA_023653785.1 Ophioderma brevispina
GCACACGAATGATAGGGATGAAATATACCAAAGTATGTGCGTGTATGTATGTACATGTATTTATGTGTACTGCTCTCCCTCCATTGGGCTTTACATTATATACAAGAGCAGGTGTCGTGTACAGGGCTTTACTGTCATCGTTTAATCTACATGTGCAATTATGTCATTTTCTGATCACAATAATGTATCTTGGTTGTTTAAATTTTTGCCAAATTTCTATTGTATTGATTGAGTAAAGTATACAACCTCTCAGAACGAATGGAATCGTCGACACACCCTAAAAACTTTTAAAGGCCCCAGGAAATGCAAATAGAATTGATGTGGTTTGTGTCAAGTCTACAACAGTGGCGTAACGGGCCTGCCCGCTCTGAGGGGGCAAATTTCCCCTCTCGGGGGGGTCAAAAGGCCAATTTTTTCCGGTCAGAGGGCTAAAAAACGGCTGATTTAGCATGATTTTTGCCAATTTTTTTCCCGGCCAAAGTCGTCAGGGGTGCTACCTGCACTGTACCTGCCCCCTGCCCCCCCCCCCCGCCTGTCACGCCACTGGTCTACAAGGAGGGAAAGCATCCAATATTTGGGTTCATGATGACATAATTTTGGGGGTGCCATTGATTTTTCAAAGAGTAATAGAAAATTCCAGGTGACTAGCTTTATTGCTAACCCTAACCTTAATCCTAACCCTAACTCTTATCGCCAAACTCTAACTTCTAACCCTAACCTTATCCCAAAAAATTATCCCCAACCGTGAGAAGGAGAGTGGTATAGCGAAATGGACCATCAGATGCATTCGGTCGCCGCACATTCGTCATTTTCGATTTTTGATGCTGTTAAGGGGAGGAGGGAGGAGCTTAGTCACCATAAAATCGCTCATGTTCCCAGGCCTATGTTTGTGGTTTGCATCCGATGCTTTGTTTCACATAACTTTTTTTTTCAATTTCTCACTCTTCGACGGCATTATTTTTTATAAAACTCTTAACACAATGTCCACTACTTCCTTTGGGCAGACCATGTAACTGTAATTTGCCAAAAAGATCGCATTTTCAGGCATTTTCTGCTCTGACTTCCCACGTTCAAAAGGCTTTTTTTTCCAAATCGGCTGAATATATCTTAATAATAAGTAACACTTTTTCTTACAATGAATCAACGTTTATGAAAATAAGAAAACTAAAAAATGTATGTTCAAAGAGAGCACACCACTCCGCATTTTGTGTAATGTTTTTTTTTTTTTTTTGACTTTTGACTTGCTGTAAAACAGCAAGTATTTATTCGATCTCAATCGACCCCTCTCGGGTATGTGAGAGTAAAATACACAAATGGTTGTATAATAGCACATCATGGCAACTTACATACAGTATATACATGATTGAGAAGAACATGCATTATAACTCTACACTGTAAAGACACTTGATAAAAAATAATAATATCACCAATGTAACAATGAACCAAAAATAAAATAAAGTGATTACTTAAATTTGTCAAGTAAGATTGAGGCAAATTTTGAAAGCTTTTTTAACTTGTTAATATCACTACAGTTAAAAAGCTCATACATCTTAGAAGTGTTTGGACGGATAACATAACAAGAATCAATAAATGTTAGTCTATCAGACTTAGAAGCATCGCATACAAAACTCATCACCAATATCATCTAATGGACATAAATTACAGCGTTTATCAGTGTCTGAATTACTAAAACGATGCATGTTGCTAGGAAATTTAATATTGCTACATCTAAGTTTGCAGAGTGCAATTCTCTCTCTATGATCTAAATTGTGAAGATAAAATTCAAGTTTTAATTTAGTCTTAAAAATCCTATAGTTGAAGCAAGATCTATTATTAAATACTTCACTTGACCAATTCTGTTTATCAATATCTAGTAAGCGAAGACCAATAGCTTTTTTGTACCAAATAGAGTTATGGTTATCCTGGTAGTCCCAAATATGACCAAAACCAGTATGATCAAGAATATGGCAAATTTTAGTAACCCATTTTGATTGGAAGTTTATTGATTCATTATCATGAAGAGTTTTAGTGAGAGAATAAAGTCTGAAAGAATATTTCGATTGACTACCAGAAACTAAATTGCTCCAAAAATGTATCATTCTTTTTTCAATAATACTTTTTAGACCAAAAACACCAAATTCACCATAGATCATGGAATTAACTGCAAAATTACTGACGTTTAAGATTCTCCGTATAGAAACTTTCTATAAAATACTTCAATATGGGTTATGTCTTCAAAACCCCAAATCTCGCACCCATAAAGGAGAATTGGCAACACACGGCTACACTGTAAAAAATGACAGTGCAATTTACAGGAAAATACTGTAAAAACTTCCCAAAACTTACAGTATTTGGCTGTAATTTGGAAATACAGGAAAATACTGTAAATTTTATGTCCAATTTTCCAGGCCTAACAACATTATACACTACTATGAATTTTTCAATTATACCATTAAGTACTAAAATATACAGGGGAAAATACTGTAAATTTTACAGGAAAATACTGCCAGCAATTCTGCCAACAAAACCCCGCAAAAATATAGATTTTACAGGTTTTCATTCAAATTTACTGTATATTTTACAGTTTGATGTAATACAGTTTACAACAAACTGTAAATTTTACAGTATATGCACTGTAAAAAATTATGGATAGGTCTACTAAGTTAGGGTGTTCGTCAGTGCTTTTTTGTTCCCCACACATTCACAATCTCTGTAATAACTCACCAAATATATATGTTTTTAAGCGTTTTGACTAAATTAATTTTACAGTATACTGTAAATTTTACGGTAATTCGTTGGCAGAATTGCTGCCAGGATTTTACTGTAAAATTTACAGTATTTTTTTTTACAGCGTATTGAAAAGACTATACACAATAGCAGTTGGGAGATGTAAGTTGGCTGCTTTAGTAAGTAGTGAAAACATAGCATGCTTTTCTTTAACAATTTGTTTACTCATTGTTTTTTTTTTTAAATTACCATTGAAGTTAAAGACTGTGCCAAGATAGGTATATTCATCACAAACAACAATGTTATTTTCACCATACAAAAAAGTAGATTTACGCCTTAGTTTGCCCCTTGAATAAATAACTACTTTGGTCTTACGAGTATTAACTGTCAGATTCCAAGTGGAGCAATAATTTCTAAGAGAATTTAGTGCTGATTGCAAATCAGCAGCAGTTTCAGACCAAATAATGGTGTCTTCTGCATATAGTAAAACAAAAAGTGTCAGCCACATTTCAATAGTGTCATCACTTAAATGCCCAATTACAAGAGAATTTATATACTTGAGACCAACTACGCCATCATGTCTCAAAGAAGTTTCAAAATCATTTATAAATATAGCAAAAAGTAAGGCGAAATGTTTTCACCTTGCCGAACCCCGACATTACAATTAAAAAATGAACTATAATTTTATTATTAAATTTAACACAAGACTTGGCATCCTTGTACAAATTATATATGACTTTAATGACTTTCCCATTTATACCAGAAGCAATTAATTTGTGCCAGAGAGCAGATCTATCAACCATATCAAATGCCTTTCTGTAATCAACAAAGGCACAAATAATTTACTTTTATTTTTAGGATATAAGTCGATAATACAATGTTAAAGTAAAAATATGGTCTAATGTTGAATATTTTGAGCGGAAACCAGAGCAGCTTGTTCCTCACCGAGTAAACCAACATTATTGATAAAATTTGTGAACCTAGTGTTAACTATGGAGGTGAAAAGTTTTCCTAAACAACTTAGAAGTGTAATACCCCGATAATTGTTAGGGTCATTATCAGGACCGTTATTTTTGAAAATAGGAATAATATAACCCAAACTCCATTTTTGGGGAATAATACCTGAATCAAGCACAACATTGAACAATTTACAAATTATGACAACAACACTTTCATGACAATATTTGAGAAGCTCGTTTGAAATTGAATCAGGGCCACAAGATTTATTATTTTTTGCTTTATTTTTAGCTTCATTAACTTCATCAATTGTAATTGGATTGTTAATAAACTTATTAATGGAATGATTAACTTGACTAGGATCAAAGCAACTGTTATCATCAGAGTTAATAGAATCAGTAACATTATTTATATCAGTACTAAAATGTTGAAAAAAATTGATCAATTGAAATTGAATCGTTTTTCACCTTATTAGTATTTGCTTTATTGATAATCTTCCAAAACTCTTTGGGTTTTTTTGACTTCAGATCCCTTAGTTTTGCATTTAAATTTTTAAAATAATCTTTTTTAATTTTTTAATAAATTGTTTATAATCTTTAGAAATAGTTTTTAATTCCGTATTATTTTTATTTGAAACACATTTCGTTAATTTCTTTTTATTTTTAAAATATTCAGAGCGTTTCCTAGCACACATATGATTGAACCAAGGTTTAGTGCAAGATTTTCTTTTGGTTACATTTGGAGGGCTTTTGGGATATGAACAATTTTTGACACACCAGATTTTGCTCCAGCGTCAGTCAGCAAATTACACACATCATTACACAAATCATCAACGGCAGTTTGATTATATTCACTAATGGCATCAAACTTACTAATAATTGAATCAAGTACTATATCATCAAAATTGTTCATAAAATCAATTTTACTATTTGAATGCCAGCAAGATTTAATATATGTAGCATCAGGGAGAGCTATACCATCTTCATCAGAATTTGAAGAGTTACATGAGTAAGGCTTTACCATAGCAGGCATATTATTTTGACTCGTATTTGATGCCTTTAAGGTAGTATACATCAGTTTATGTTTGTCAGAAAGGCATGAGTCAAACTCATCAATTACAAACCCATTAACATTTGCAAGTAAACATGATGACATTATCGCATAATCAATGACACTCTGACCTTGCACACTTACACAAGTAAAATCACCAGTAAGTTTATCATTTCCCATCCTGCCATTTAAAATCTTGAGATCAAAATTCTTACACGTACACATATCAATAAGCTTATAGACACTACAGTGATTTTCCTAAAATCAGCACACCGAAAATCATCCAACAATCAATTTTTTCATGTATGTAACAATACAGGTATCCTAACCATACCCGAATAATGATAAGACCAGAAGCAACCTAGTAAGGACAGGATCAGATATTTTAAGTCATTATTGTCCGAACGGACCTTACTACAACACGTAATTGAATGGAGAATCGTATCTTGGACACTGCCGTTTTCTTATTTCTTCCTTTTCTGTTTTCTGCTGTCATTCTACAGCTGGAAAAGGTAAATTACGAGAATTCTACAGACTTATCCTTCAATTTTTGAAGCTATTCCTGCAAATTGTCAAAATATTTTTCAAATCACGATAGTGTCTTATAGCCAATTGTTTTATTGTTTTTTTTGTCACAAGCTATTTTTTTTTTTTTTTTTTTTGGAATATCAAGTAAACCAGCCAAAGCAGTAGAATTTTTAAGATCCATATTAAAAGGAGAAGCATCGAAATCATTACAATTTTTGTCAATATCAATAACATCATCAAGAAGACCAGTTCTAGAATCAGTCACCAGCCTCTTGAAACAGTCTCTAAGGAGGTTAAGAGAGTCGCCTTGTGGAAAGAAGGACTTGCCATCGGCCAAGTGACATCTGTTGGTATTGAACCTGGTGAGCATCTCCCACCTGGAGCTGACTCCTCGTGGGCTGGGTGGCGATGCCTCGATAGATTGAGAACCAGACTGGCGATCTAGGTTTTTCTTTGCAGAGTGGGGCTATCGGGAAGCAGATAGATACTTGGGTTTTGGAACATCACCACAGACATTGGAACACCTCTTGGTCTGCCCACTGCTTGAGCAACAATTCCCAAAAAGGACCTTGCGGAAATTCAGTGAAGCAGCCATACGTTGTGGCCCCATCTCTGTCTGGATCCAGATTTGAGAACCATCAGTTATTTGGACACAAGAAAGACCATCAAACATATGGCAAGTTTTGAAAAGACATTTGAGAGCCTGTATCTCGAATTCTATTTTTTTTTTAAAATCTATAAAAACAGCAAATATAATGTCACGTGGGGTTGAAATTTTGCACTTATGTCTAATACAGAATCTAAGACGGGTGGCACGTCCCGTCAATCAGCTTTGGAAGAGCTTTTGGATTCTCTTGTTAGAGCTTGTTAGTCTCTTGTTATGTAGCAAATCGGTATTCGATCGTTTGAAGTGATCACCGTGTATTGATTACCGATTAAGCGGTGTCCTTTATTGCTTATTCCCTGACCTTGGGTGCCCCTATCACTGAAACTTCCCGATAACGATAGGTCCTTATATGGTTAGTTATACTTAACTCCACACTTCATTAAAATTATCCTCTTTTCCGATTGACCTCTGCAAGTAAATTAATAGCAAGTTTGTGTACTAAGAAAAAAACCTTCACTAACGTGACCAAGGGGTTTTTCCACGTCCCGTTGTTGCCCAGGGGGGGGGGGGGGGGGGGGGGGGGGGGGGGGGGGGGTGGGGGGGGGGGGGGGGGGGGGGGGGGGGGGGGGGGAGGGGGCATGGGACCCCCTAAGAACCACGTTCCCGAGGGAATTTTGCACGAAATTTTATACCACATGTGAAGGTCCATAAGACAACCCCAAATCAGCAGCAAAAAAAGAGATTTGGTATTTTGGGGACATTAGGGTCAAAACAGATTGTTTTTCAAAACACGCGAAAATTGGCCAAAAGACGGAAAATTCAAATGAGCCTTTGCTTCCATCCAAACATTTTTAAAACTATTTTTATTTGATCTCTGGTTCAGAATATCCAAATTTAAAACACACAAACCAGCACGTTTTCGGGAAATCCTCCTGTATTTTTCACGGTTGTTTGCAAAATACACGTCATTTTCCCATAGATTTGTACATAGTAACGTTTGTGGCAAACGTACATGATGAAATGTTTGTTTTCAAGCAATAAGGGTTAATTATTTTTAATGTTTCTAATAATTGTTGTTACTTACATGTATGTGTGAACTTATATCAGCAACACAGGTTGTTTGGTTCGCCGGTTCTTAGTCTGCTTTTTAAAAATATTTCTCAAATGACTTCCGTTTATGCCCAAGGGGGGGGGGGGTCCAATGGACCCCCCTAATTTCTCATAAACGGCTTGGCCGATTTAATTATTTTGGTTGCAAAGAAGCGCATTTAAAAGTCAGACAATTACCAAAAAAAATATTCGGCGCAAAAATCGCACGCGTAAAGCGGCCAGCGAGAAAACAAATTTTGGGGTCCCTATGACCCCCCCTTTGTCACTTAAGTGTAAAGTAAAAATAATAATTTATTTGTTCTCTCAACATCAAGTTGGTTTCATTTAGAAAAATACCAGGAAGGTCGTACATGGTTCTGCAAAATTCTGGCAAATACACAATTCTTTAAGGACAATAAAATCAGAATAAATACTTTAGTAGGCCCTATCGGTAAAAACACACAAAAATAAATAGGCCTATTGGAATAATTGACTAATAAATAAACCAATGTACCTGCAAAATTCCTAAACTCGATAAAATGAATAAATAAAAAACTAAGAAGGTTTTAACAAGTACATAAAAATATATAATAAAATACCCAAACTCCCTTTGAAAAAAAACAAACAAAAAACACGGACATCTCTCGTGTTGGTAACCGATATCAATCACGAATTCAACTTCGTTTCCGTGCCATTTGCTCACCAGGCTACATATCACACACCACCATATGGGTCATGACGTGCCATCGCATCGGATGATCGTACACAGATCATCATCGATTTTGTTAGATGCATGTGATCAAGGGTCGAAGGTGATTGAGGCGACTGTTTATAAACCTTTAAATAATTTGAATCTTGAGTGACAGCTCTTGGTGGACGTACCTGCCCTGTTATTAGTCTTCTGTTTTCCAATCATTTTAGCGTGTATTTCAATGGAGCGTTTATTTGGTGGTGTGCACCCCCCACTGCCCTGATTTTTGAAGTCATGTCTCAAACAATTTGGCGAGGTTTGCTGAGATCCGGGAAGAAATGTGTGGCGTGGGAAGAACCTAATCGTACGTTGATCCCGGAGGGCCGTCCATCATGTCCATAAATTCAAATTATCCACATCCATCGTGGGGATGGATTCAGTCGAGTTTGGTCAACAGCCTGAACAGGTCACTCGGTCAAAACCAACGGCAACTCGGCCCAACTCACACTAGTTCGTTCACGTAGCGTTGACGTCGGTCCGTCCCTACCTCCTACTCCTACCTCTTCTATTGGAGGAGGACAATAGTAATATACAAATATGTACTGCTCATGAGGCAATTGGTAAGAACGTACAAAGTATTTGCCCGAGGTGACTGCAGGCATAGTTCGATGTTACTCTAACTGGGCACCCATATTGGGAAGTCGTTCCCCAGTTGAAGAAAGAAGCCTAGAACTTATGACGGGGTCTCATTGTGGCGTTTTAAAACTGTCATTTACCTACCTTGATTTGCAAATATTGCTCCAAATGTCACCAACTATTCTTCCCAATGCATGTCCAACAGTTATGTCAGTGTACTTACCGAGGATGTTTGGCGTCAATAATAGGTGCAAAATGAAAAAAATCGACGCCTAAAAAACGGCTCGTATTTACAGTTTTAACAATTTCACTGATGGCTTGACCTGGCTCGACCCGTTTGTAAGTTGGGTTGGGCGAACCGATATCAGATATGACATTTTGCGCAAGAGGGTGGAACACAGCGAACCTAAATCCAGTTGTACATGCAATTGCACGCAGGGTCCAATACGTTCTATATTTTGTTATGGAATAAATATTTTTTTTAAATTCGTTTGTTTTTTTATCCTCTTTTTTGATTTTTTAATTTCATATTTTTTATATTCTTTTACTGGATTTTTTTTTCATGGTTAGTTTCAAATCTGTACCTTTATTTTAGTTGGATTGTACTTCTTTAACTTAACATTTTGTGTTAAATTTGTACTCTTTAATTTTATTAAAAAAAAAAAAAAAAACTTGTTTGATTTTTTTTTAAAAAACTTTTTAATTTGATTTTGATTTTTGTTCCGTTTGATGCATTTTGTATTTATTTTTTTCTAAATTTTATTTATTTGTTGTTGTTTTATTTTCTGGATCATTGTAGTTGCTGTTGAACTTGAACTTAATCCAATATGGCCAGTGGCCGTAACAGACCTTGCAAAAGATGGGGGGGGGGGATGAAGGGGTGTGGCAAGGTTTTTTTGAGGGGGAATTGGGTACTTCTATAGACCTTCAACTTCTGCTTTTTGACCATTTCAGTGGCGTAACCAGCGGGGGAGGGGCTGAAAGGGGGGGCAAGGTTCTGTTTGGGGGGGCTTGCGCCCCTGCCCCCCCCCCCCGCTGGGGTACGTCACTTAAATTGCAAAAATCCAGAAGTTGATATGCTAACACCCGATAATATCATAAAATCTTAACACAAATAGATAATGATGTAATAACAAAAGATACTATATTTATAGTAATGTTACGTGTATTGATTATAAACCGTGGTAAAAATCCCACTTTAAACGCGGTGACAGTTAATTTGTAAGCACTTTCCTCCTCTCTCCTGGTGTTTCAAAGCCTGGAGAGAAAGTTGGCCGAAAAATGGGACCGAATAAGAAATATAAACCAAGCACGGGGTCGCGCGTAGGGCAGAGTCGGGGAGGGAGTCTTTAAGGGCCTGAGGGGGGGGGTGGGGCGGGGGGTCAGGGGTGGATCGACGGGGGGTCGGGAGGTGGACGGCAATAAAGGCGGCGGGGCAAAAAGTTTCAATTAATATTTTTTTTTATTTTTTCCGCATCTATGCCAAGCCATGTACAATCGATGGCGAGTCATACCACCTTCGCTGCACAGAAGTTATTACTCCAATCTACTGTATTCACATTCTTGCATAAAAATACCGGGGATTTAATCTGCCTTAAATCTTGTTTTACCTTGGGGGCGGTACACTGATCTATGACTAAGTAGTGCCGTGCATTTCTTGTTCTTCATTCACAGAAATATAATTGACATCAGCCTTTGCTGTCAATGAAATGGAATTTGAGAATCAATGCAGAATTTGTTGGAGTGGAGTTCTTTAGATTTCCGAAAAGTACGGATTGGTCATTGGGAAGTGACAAATGAACAGGTTTGGAAGTCCTGTCCAAGTTCTTCGCAGACAAAGAGAAAAATATACCATCGGCAATTTACCCAAGGGTTTCGGGAAGAGTGTTGGTATTTATGCCCTGCCGTTCCTGAAGGAAAAAGGTAATAACATTGTTTTCGTCATCGTTTTACACGGTGATTTTTTCTTGTCTTTTTGGATTTAAAATTAAAAAAAAAAAACACTTTTTAAAAAAACAAAAAGTACAAAGTGTTATTTTTCCTATTGACATACGTGAGCTTATTATTTGTTGTATAAAACTATTCTACAAACGGTTTTTCTTAAGGGAAGTTAGTAGCCAAAATTACTTCCCCTGCGTTAAAGTATGAAAATGTTTTCCAGAAATGCAATTATTTCGTTATTAAAACCCCTAACGATTAATAACACTACCTGAATGCAAATGTTAGGCCTGAACTAGTTAATCTCGAATGGTTTATAAGTTCAGAGCTGCAAGTCTTCGGTTGTTTTTCACCGGATTACGGTTTTTTAAAATCTACAGGAGTTTTCCGGTGATATTTGAAGGATAAATTGCAGAACAAACGGAAATCAAGGGCCTTCATGTAAGGGTTTTTTTCGTAGAAGAAATGAGTAGCGTATTATTGTCTACCTGCCGGCTAGTAAATAAAATTGTAGTACGATTATTCCTTTTATTTTTTCCTTTTTTTGAGTTCATTAAGTGACTAAAAAAAACGGCTGATACGGTTTCGAATATATTCAACACGACTTTACAAAATAAAGGAAATAGGATCGCAAAAAAAAGTGAAATTGCCAGGAAAAATCCTTAAATATTGCCATAAAGGTCTGACATTTTATCCATAATTAATCCCACTTTTTAATGAGATTTTTTCTTCAAAAGTGACCCAGGAACTTCACAAATCGGAAGCAAATCAGTGATTAAAAAACCCGATTAATTACATTCTCCGAGATTTGGACACTGATAACACAGCATGTGATTTTGGGCTTTACATTGAGAGCCCATTGTCATCAAGCACCAGTTTATTATTGTGTAAGAGACTGTTTGTGATAACGATCGCGGCAGTGTTATTCAACACATACCAGTAGGGAAATAGAGGATCAATATGTATTTCTACACTTTAAATTATTTGTTTTCTTCTTCATATTGCTGAAGTTGGGTTGAAATAATAATGACCAGTTTGAAAGAGTTAGTAATACTTTATGAGGTATTAAACATGCACCACGATCATGATACTTTCAGAGAAAATTAAATCTTGTTCCAGTGACTACTTGTTTTTACTCCCGGGGCACTTGTATTGACAATTAAAAGGGGTATCATCGTGTCCAAGCAATTCTCAAAAAATCCCCTAAATACGGCATTTCACCCCAAACAACAGATTATAATCTAGCGTAATTAGCTACCTAAACAATTAAGTACTGTTGAATTTACACCCCTAAACAAGTATCAGTAGCGCAATTAGCTACCCTAAACAAGTATTGGGCTTTATCCGATACCCCAAGCAAGTAATTGATGCAATTTATTACCCCCTTTATAATAAAAAACCCAGAAGAAAAATATTCTTTTAAACTTATTTAACTCCCTTCAGTGTATTTTTGCACACTACACGGACTATAGGTCTATACAGAGCTCGGTGTTTTGTAATCAGAAAAACGGGAGAAAGTTAGTTTTTCATTAGGAAAGTGGTTATATAATGGAAGGGATACAAACCAAGGAAATGCACTTTAAATCAGGGACGTATCTCGTATCAAAAAAAAATCTCATCATGACGGGGGGGGAATGACTAATCCAGAAAAGTCGACGCGACGACATGTCCGCGAAGTGGCATGAAGGCTACGGGGGAGTTCGTGTACATGAAGCAGCAGGGGAAGGGTCGCGAAAGCCTGAAGGTATTTAGTTTTCAAGAAGTTCTATGGGTTATAGGATCGTGAAGAATCCGCGGGCTAGAAAAACTTTATTTTCGGCATTAATTTACGCATTGCAGCTCACAGATAATAGGCATTTTCCCTGCCAATTCGCACTGAAAATTGCCGAATCGCGGAATTATGCACCCAAATTAAGTCACAAATGTTATTTTAGTAAAATCAAAAACCTAGAATTGACCGACATTTTAAATAAATGATGAAGTTTAAGTGCTCAAATTTGTCCGGTTCACCATGCGAAATGCAAGAACAATATTGGTCGCGGACGATCGAGTAATCACAAAAAGGAGTCGTCATTTCTGAAACCAAGATGGCTAGCACTACAACAATCAGGTGTATGACTTCTTTAAAATTTTGGAAATTCGGGAATTTGAAGGCGGGTTTGAAGGCAAGTACAGACTTCCCGAACATAATTTTTATATTTTGATGCTGGAACATGAATATGGACACCCCTAAATTGCGTAAGTCATATTTAGAAAATATACCCTTTTTTCTTGATTTGGCAATTTTTAGACCTTGCTTTTTCAAGGGTCACCGTAGTAACATGCCTGATCATGAAAAAACACCCTTTTTACGTGGATTCTTTGGACACGGATGATCCCCCCTGGTCTATGAAGACTGGCCCCGGGGTTTTTAATCTATAATTGTAGTCTCCACTTAAAGTAAATTAGACAAAGTTGTTTAGACCCATGCCTCTGATACGCTCCTAATAAGCGACTCTTAACGCAGATATGGAGCTTGTTAAGGTTTGGGTCCAAACAAACAGGCAGGCCTAAAAAAAAATGTTCAGTCTTTATGGGACCATTAATAGTAATGGACAAATTTTTTGTCAATATGGGCGCGGAAGGACAAACGAAGCGTTAGCGCGAAAAGTCCTTACGGCGGTCAGGGCCGCGGAAGCCAAGGTTATTTTGATGCTCTCATGAGCAATCTGATGAGCCTTGTTTTGAACCTTTTGTGTAATTAAGGCCACATAAGTTCAGGGAAATATGGAAATATTTTACTGTAATAATGCCATGACTTAATGCTGATGATGTAATGTAAAGCAGTCAGTCAATTTTAATGTCATATTAAAGTTGATAAATTTTAAAGTGTAATTTATATTGTAAAATGACAATATAATTTTTCTTTTAAACTTAGGCAAAACAAGACCAGAGGAAAGTACACTTGTCTTTCTGCTGTTTTTTTTATTTAGGAAATCAATGTCCACTCAATATTTGTTAATAAATCAAACATGAAACTTTGTTTCTGCAGCTCCCCCCCCTCCCCTCCATAAATAAAAATTAACAACAACCCAACTCCCCCAGTTGCATTCTAAAATACACCCTAGTATCAGTGACTCGTAAACGGGGGCGCCCGCTCTGAGGGGGCAAATTTTCAAAAATCTAAAAAATCAAAAAAACTAAAAAGTTCAAAAAAAGGCCCAAATTTTTCCCGGCAGAGGGCTTAAAAACGGACTGATTAGCATGATTTTGCAAATTTTTTCCCGGCCAAAGTTCGTAGGTGGGCAAGCAGAGAAGATGCTTCAAGTATAGACTAAAAGTTATAGACTTATGCATTGATAAGCTCATAGGCGAAATCTCAGAGGTCCTTTATCGGGTGGTAAATGCACATGTGCAAGCGCGATGTTTTTTTTTCAACGCTTTAGTGCGATGGCCATCTCAAATAATAATAATAATAATTAATAATAATACTAATATAAATAACATAAATAATTAAATAAATACTGAATAAAAAAAAAATGAATAAAATCAATAATTAAAAAAAATAAAAGAGAAATGGAAGAAAGAAATACATAAAAAATGAAAAAAGCAGTATCACCAAAGTGTACAATGGGAAAATATTATGATAGAAAGGGTTAATTGAAAGTTCTCGATCAAATTACCAAGAAATAAATACATAAGTTCAAGTTACATTGGAACCGGTTGGTTTACAGAAGTATTTATCTAACAAATATCGTGTAGCATGGACGACTAGCAACACACCAATCAAGACAGGCGACACATGCGACACGGTTAACAAAAATAATACGACTAATGAATTAACGCCCACGCCTACTGAGTTGGCAAGATGGCAAATATGCTCACAGCATATGTTAATGAGGTTGTTCGAGAAAAAATGGTTCAAGTACGTTAACTTTGTTTATTACTCGATAAATTATATATTCGTGAGCCATAACATACACGGAGTCGGCGGTAACAAAAAGAGGCCGGTAAGTTGAGTACTTTAGAAAATTGTTTCCGACAGGTTTTTGAGGAGGAAAAACCCGCGATATCTATAGTCTAAATCTCATAGCCCGGGGCTCGCCGGCCCCGGGCTATGACTTGTCCAGCTAACTGCAGGCATAATGTCGAGGTATATACGTCGTTGTCAATAGCCGGGAACGGGCTGACGTCACATCGGGGTTGAAAACAAAGGGAAGCCCAGGGATCCCCGAATCGCGGTTGTTTTAAAACAAAACTGCGCAAATGGCTTCTTCAGTTCCCTGCACATCGTATGACACAATGCGTGCAGCGCGCATCGAAGTTTCGGAACGTTGTTGCCATGCCGTTGCCAAGCAGATTTTGTTGAACTCCCGGATGCGCTCCCGGATATATAGACCCTAACGGGGAATTCCTCTTTAGCTCAATTCACTGGCGCGCTCGACTTGAGACCGAGGGGTCCCGGTTCGAATCACGGTATTCTTGACGAGGCTGAGAATATAAGTCCCTGGTATACCGCGGGAGTAATTAGGGTTGTGACGTAGAGATCGTGACCACATTTGGTGGCAGCGTGGGATTGAAATGACTGCAGTTACTACCTTACATAAAGGAGGGCAGGAGTTTAAGACTGGCACTGGCACATTTTCACAAAATATGAAATTTCCCATTTGCTCTCAAATGATAGTCTAGTCCATTGGAAGAACAGAGATATATATTTAACAAATAAAATAAACTACCCCAAAACAGATTGGGAAATTGATATGAGGAAAAAGCTATCCAGGTAATTGTAGGTCAAAACTTTTAAGTTTTTCCTAACTTTAATCAAAAGTGCTATTACATGAATATTTTTTGGGGATGGATAATCGGGCGAGTTATGTGGTGGCGAGTTATGGGCGAGTTAATGTTAGACCATTGGGCGAGTTACTGTGAGACCAGTGGGCGAGTAACTGTTAGACCAGTGGGCGAGTTACTGTTTAAGACAGTGGGACGAGGTACTGTTAGACCAATGGGCGAGTTACTGTTAGCCCAATGGGCGAGTGATACTGAATGTAGTTACTGTTTAGTTATGTACAGTGTTAGACTGTACCAAATGTATTATAAGCTGAACACACTTGCTGATAGTCTCAGGAGTAGCACTAGCTAATACTGTTAGACCAGTGGGCGAGTAATGTTAGGACCAGTGGGAGAGTTACTGGTAGACCAATGGGCGAGTTACTTTTAGACCAGTGGGCGAGTTATGGGCGAGTTAGACCAGTGGGCGAGTTACGGTTAGACCAATGGGCGAGTTACTGGTTAGTACTGTTTGACTGTATTAACATAATTTTTCCAATTTGTTTTTCCGACCCTTTTGTCCTAAAAATTGAATAAAATAGAATAAAGCAAATCATTAAAACAATAAATCAAACAAAACCAAGTAATTGTTCTAATCATACTCGCCATTTGGTTCACAGTAACTGCCATTGGTCCAACGAACTCGCCATTGGTCTAAGAGTAACTCGCCCATTGGTGCAACAGTAACTCGCCCAATGATAGTAACTCGCCCAATGGTAAACAGTAACTCGCCCAATGATAGTAACTCGCCCAATGGTCAAACAGTAACTCGCCCATAAACTCGCCGACCCATAACTCTCCGAATAACCATTCCCATATTTTTGTCTCGTACTCAATGATATTAAAGGGCATTCTTGATCCATAGCCTCTTCCCCCTGACTTAACTAAAAGCTGTTGAGATTTAGATATCATTCTGAACCGTTAGCCTTAGTATCAGTGTGCCCAATCTTACGTGGCAACTTCGTCGCATCTGTAATAAATTCGCATTTTGTATTTCTGCGTAATGGACACAAATTACAGCACATAGCTTATGGGGACCGTGGAAACGAGCAATTGCTTCATAAACACAAAACCGAAGTAGGATCAGCTCCTAAATTGGTCTGTCAAATTTATGTGGTGGAGATAGCTCCGGCGTACTCAAAGTCCGGGAACAATAGTGACCAATAGGGCAATCAATTAATTTGACTCTTCATCCGCTCTTCATGCAACATTTAGTTTCACGCTTGTTCCGTTATCGTCTATGGGCACCGGACTGTGGTCCCGCCGGAATATCATCTGCTTTCACAACGGTTTTCTGAACTTGGGAGCTTGCAAACTGCATTTTGTTTCTGAAAGTAGCTATGAGGGCTTGGGAAGTTGATGGGACTGCATGAAATTTGGAGAAATTTGCAGGCTTAGTCTAGATAAACATTTGGCTAAAATTTTGGTTCTGAGGCAACGCTTTTTCGAAAAGGGGGCCTTTTAAAGTCCATGGCCCGATCGCTAATAGCCTCGTCCACAGAAGACCCCAGGATTAACAAAAGTGGTCAACATTTTGGTATGAGAAGAAAGCTACTATTTTTTTTTTCTCATTACTCTCTGTGAAATCTAAAAGGCCAAAGGATGTTTGGTGAAAGTCATGAGGGAACATATGCCCCATTTTGGTCGACAATATTAAAGGGCAATGCACGATCGCTCCTAATGCCTCGTACTAGAAGCCCCAGATTTTTTACCGATTTTAAGTGGTCAACATTTTGGTATGCGAAGAAAGCTACTATTTTTTCATTTACTCTGTAAATCTTAAAGCCAAAGGATGTTTGGAGTTTGAAAGTAATGAGCGAAAAGGTGCCCCATTTGGTTCGACCAATATTAAAGGTCCATGCCGATCGCTCTAGCCTCGTCCCCAGAATACCCAGATTTTACCGGAAGTGGTCAAAATTTTGGTTATCAGAAGAAAGTACATTTTTCTCATTTTACCCTGTGAACTTTTAGAACCAAATTAGGATGTTTGACTTGCAAGGTATGAGTACAAATGTGCCCCATTTTGGGCGACCAACATTAACTTTACACAGTACCTATGGGCTTACAAAATAACGTTTTTACCTCTCACATCAAAACGGATTTGACAAAATCAGTGCGGAAACTTTACAGATGGGGAATTTGGAGTGAAGGCTGCTCTATCAAGATGAAAACTTCATATCCTTTGTTAAATCGGGGCCATCCACCTTTATTTACACCAGTACTCTATCCAGATAGCAATACAACGTTGGCCCAACGTTACAGCATCGGACTACGTTGGGTTCAACGTTAACATAAGACGTTGGAGCTATGTAAAATGTCCGCCACAGCCCAACGTGGGCAAACAACATCAATTTTGATGTTGGCACAACATTGGGCCAACGTTAATATGCCGACATCAATACAACAAAAAATTAGTTGGCCCAACGTTCATTTTGTCCGTCGGCTCAACGATGGACATGCGTCGTATTTTGACGTGGCCCATGTTTTGGCCAGCATTGGGGCCCAAGTTATCACAACCATAATAAAACGATTTGCCATGTTATAAAAAGTGGGCTTGATGAATGAAAAAAAAAAGAACATTTCCCTCTGGTTTTTCACACTTAAAACACCAGTATAGTTCCAATCTTATGTTTAGGCACATTATTATATAACTGAAAGTCGACTTACCTTGACCGGGATTCGAACCAGGGACCTTTGTATTAGAAGACTATCCAATTGAGCTAACTTGTCCTGCTTGATAATAAAGGGCAAAATATAATATATCAATTGTAAAAAGCTTCAACAGTATATATAACTTTGTGGGGAAATTCCCTGATCTTACAATGTTTTGATCTCAAAGCATAACAAGTTGACTCAGTTTCTAAGTTTACATCTTGGGGAATTCCCAATCACCTGTCTAGTTGTCAACAACAGGTGCACCATGCAAAAACAAACTAGGGATATTCCTATAGTAAACAAGTCTGTTACCGTGAGAAATCGTTTCTCAAATGAAATTGAGAAAATAATATTTTTAATCAGAAAAATGGAGGCCATATAACAATGTATACGTGCTGCATTTCATTTCCAACATTAAGTGCTCATTTGGTGGGATAGTAGAAAACTGCCCAAAATTAGGGATCTAGGTTTTCACCAAATATTATATAAATGTTAGTTATAGCGACCATTTTTTCATTTCATTAATGCACTCTGTCTGCCATTTAAATGCAAGATGTACTTCAAAATCTAGGCTCGTTGTTATCATTTGTATAGTTTCTGCAGCGTTAGCCGCTGTCGTCTGCTTGAGTTCACCTATTGGACGCATGTCGGCGCTATTCCCCATGTAGTGATTTTGATGACGTAGCAGCGTTACATCGTTCACCGTATAAAATCGACGGAGTGTCCATTCTTAGTCTAGGTGTTCTATGATATTGCACAGTTCTAATATTTTTTATTAATACCCTGGGTATTAATTAGGAACTTTGACCTTGGTAGGTCAGAAACAGCATCCACCAACTTCGGTATAATCAGCGAAAATAAGCGTGTTCGTGCCGATTGGAAATAAATTACCGGGACAGCTGTAAACTGAGCATCAATGGATACATCATTTTAATGTTACCGTAACAAACGAATGAACACACTAACAGAGTTTCTGGGCGATTTGTAGGAGCTTGCTTCGCAGCTCAAAAACTACAGATTTATGACAGAAAGAACAATAATGGGTACCATAACATTAGCAATTTTTCTTAATGTCACATATTTTTACTAAATTACTGAATTCCCTAATTTACTGGGTTTATATGTTTATATACCTGTAACATACATATTGAAGATAATTTGAATGGGTTCTCAAACACTTGACAATTTTTGATAAACATTACTTTAATATTTCCGTCAATTTTGACGGAAAAAATCTACCATTAAAAATGACGGTTCTAAAAATGTTCTCAAGCATATTTTAAAGGAATTCCATTATTCTTGATTACATATCATGTTTAATACATATTGGTCCATGATTTACATAATTTTTGGGGGCAAAAGTCATACCATTGGTTTTCTGGAGGGCGACAAACAGACAGTGCTATTGTTACTGTCAACCATCATGTACGCCATGTAACAATAGCAATATTTATTAGCCACTTGGGAATAACTTCAATAAGTTCATCAGTTGCCTTTATTTTTTTCTGTAAAGGGACAATCAATTTGGATTTACTTAAAACAAAAAAATATGAAAAATCATCGTTTTGGTATGCATAAATAAGAAATAACATAATTTTTTTTGCTATTGTTTGTTACGTACCTCCGTCAATATTTTGCAATAACAATAGCATTTTTCAAATCTCGCGGGAACAAACAGCCAGTCCCGAGATCGATCAACATCTATTAATTTCCATCATGGCTGGTGGTCAGTCATGTAACGGCAGTGCGAAATTGAATAAGATATGTTTACTTTTTTGTCTCGCCTGAACTTTGTTCGGCAGAGACTTAGTAATCACTTTTCTGTCTGTCTGTCTGTCCGTATATGTGTGTCGTCATGGGTCTCCGCGCGCGTCCGTGTCCCTGCTTGTGTTACGATTTATTGGAGTTCTGTTAAGGGCTATGATGATGTAAACTTGGTGGAAAGAAGCGGGTCCATGAGTCCTCGACTTGATTAGATTTGGGCGTAAAAATAGCTTAATTAAAAAAAGAAAAAACCTAAAAAATTAAAAAAAATTTCCCCGCAAGGCTTGTAGTAGAGATTCTGGAGTTACGGTAAAAGAGTCTGATGATGTAACTTGGTGGAAGGGGAGAAGCGGGCGAGGCATGGAGAGTTCTCGAGACTTGATAGATTTCGGGCAATTAATTAAGATTGCAAATGAGCTAATTAATATGCAAAAAAATTAGCGAAATTTGGATATATTTTTGAAACGGTACATTGGATACGAAAAAATCCTTCACTGCATGAAAAAGCCTATCACGGTGAGCCTTTTGTGCAATTTGAAGTGTGTTAGAGCATGAGGTTTAGTATGCAAATGAGCTAATTAAAGATGAGTTACGCCATACAGGAATTGCGTACATTCAATCCGATGTTGAGGTAACAATTGCAGTGTCTTAGGCATGTAGATGCAGAAAACCTCCAATAATATATATCCCACATAATATATAGTCATTTCGATCACCCTGTTATGAAGACACCCCCCAAATGGACGTGCACAGCAACCAACCAATACACCCAAGGGAGGGCACAAAAAAGGATACAGAAAGACACAGGAAAGGACATGAAAGAAGGTGCAAAAAAAAAGGGAGAAAAGGAAAAAGACAACGGGGGGAAAAAGCAGACAAAAGGGGGGAGGGGAGGAGGGCAATAAAAAAGGGAGGAAAAAAGGGGGGATGGGGACAGGGGGAGGGCTGGGGGGGACAAGTAGGAAAGGGGTGGGGGAAAACTAAAAGGCACAAGAACAAAAAAAGAAAGCAGAAAAAGAACAAAGAGGAAAGACGAAAAAGGGGGACCAAGTGAGGCAGGAAGACACACAGAAAAAGGAGTAAAACAGGAAGCAAAGAAGCCACCCCAACCAACAGAAGGCCCACAGGGGAAAACCCAACCAAGGGAAGAGGAAAGGGCAGAACCAACACAGGGTAAAAAGGGGGAGGAAGGAAGGCAAATAAAGGGGAACACCCAACCAGGAAAAGGGCAAAAGGGGAACGAAAAAAAACGGAACCACATCCTTCCATCCACGATAACACCTTTCCATCCCTCACCCCCTACACCTTCCTCCCCCCTATGTCTTTTTTTCTCACACCCATTTACCATATACCATTAATTTTCCCAATGATTTTTCACACCCTTTTCCATGTGTACCCAAATCCTCCTCTTTTGTCTTGGGGAATTCGTACAAGATGGTTAACGTTATGATTTAACTCTGATTTCTGTCGAATGTTTGGTCAAGATTAGCTACTTGGTGGCCACCACTGAACCTTGTGAAAATCTGTTAAATGTCATTTATAGTCCTGGGACTGTAGTTTTGTCATTTTTCGTCTGCGAAGTGGGTATTTTAAGGACTTTATACCTGACCTTTGCGTCGGTTGGGGGTGTGTCAAACACCACAAATCCCGCATAATTAACACCCATAGGCCGACTAAGCGTAGGGCGTGGCACTGCAGCCACGTTAATATCGATAGTCTTATTTTCCCACTACTATCTTAATATGTGTTTTATATATATATTAATTTTAACGTGTATAATTTGTGTGAAAAATGCTTGGGCGCGATTGTTAAACGGGCTGGCACGTTTTCGTTCTCGTTCAAAATGGCGCCCGGTTTTGTTTACATTTTATAATTTATGAAGAGCATTCCTTACACAATGAGGTACACGTGTGGGGTTTACTACCTAGTTTCCTTTACTGCTTTCTGCAGTCCTTATGTCAACGAGGTAGGGCCTTGATTGATTCAAGGAGTTGTAGGATTGGTTTGGACAATGCTTATATAAATTTTCGATCTAGACTTAGTAAATTTGTATTCGGGTTCCCCGCCTGGTGCGTGCTCAGGCGGTTTGTTCCCTTATAGCCCGCGGCTGTACGTGACTGGTTCGACCGAGTCGCCGTAATGGGACCCACACCCATGCTGATACACGCTGGTCCTACTACGGGGGCGAGAATAGGTGCGCCGTGAGTATCGGTCTCTGGTATTGCCAACTGGTTGTCAGGAGTTGGACCTGGGTATATCCGTGGGTTTTCGTCCCTTCGGTATAACTGGACGGTGTAGGGATTTTGACCGGGGGTACACTGAGCGGGAGGCGGGAGCTCTCCGCTGAGGAAGCGGAGGGGTTCACCGCCGTTTCACACAGGCATTTGGTCTGGTTGTTCTTGTCATCGCCGCGCCTCGGGTGGTTTGACTGATAGGATACTGGGCGCAGGTGGTGGTAGCCGTCTTCGTTACCCACCGATCACAATACCACCCGCTATAGTACCCATAGCTTAAAGGGGTTTCCTCCGCGGCTGGAAGAGGGGGGGGAAAAAGGAAGCCCGCTATTACGCTCCCCTTTGCTCACTCCTCACGGGGAGAGCCGGGGAAAAAAAGAAAGCGGGGAGGGGAAGGAGAAAGGGAAAAAGCGAGTACATCCCCCCCCTCACCTTTCTTACGCCGTCGCCGCGGGGCGTAGACCTGGAGGATACTAGGAGGCTGGGAACAGGGTTCGGTAACCTACCGAGGAAGGAGATCACCGCTTATGTGTACACGTAAACTAAGGGTGGTTCTGTGGCCTTTTAGGGGTCCGCTAACGGAGGTGCCCTCGGGGCAGCGTCTAAATGTTGGCGGTTCAAGATGAAGCAAGCCCGTTGCTCAGCGAGAAAACCACCACGGCGAAGTCGGGACCTTCTTAATCTATATCTATAGGGCATTTTACGGGCTTTACTCGCTGGTCTTCGATTGCCTTTTGAATTTATCATAACAGGGGGGAGGTGATGTCGGCGGCGGGGCGATTTTTTCTTTGACCCGGCGCAATCTATCAGGTGTGGTCCATGGTCTGTAATCCGGATTAGACCAAAACAAAGGACCAGTCACTGGGGATGTGCTGGTCGATTTTCGAGACAAGACCCATTCATCGGATTTGAATCCCCCATTCATGGGGAATCAATGTTCTGCTTGGGGGGGTTGACGGGTTGTTTGTTGGGTGTTGTTTTTCAGCGATCTTGGGCCACGCTTTGCCTGGTCAGTTACGGGCGATTATCCTGGCTCAATTAAGCTGGCCTCCACTCATTAAGCCGTCGCTCACGCGGGGGAGTTCTGCGGGACAGGATGCGGCAGGGTGTTTGGCAGTTACAGCGAGGCGGGGCTGGCTTCTCTAGTCGGCCGGCCCCTGCTTCACTGGTCACCCCCCGGTGGCTTAAATCCCTTTGGGGATTTTAGCGGTGGATAAATCTTCTCGATCGACAAACCCTCGTGTTGATGGGAAGTTGCATAATTCTCAGTAGAAATTACTGTTACACGGACCG
Source organism: Ophioderma brevispina (assembly GCA_023653785.1). Classification (NCBI taxonomy): domain Eukaryota; kingdom Metazoa; phylum Echinodermata; class Ophiuroidea; order Amphilepidida; family Ophiodermatidae; genus Ophioderma; species Ophioderma brevispina. Next base: position 22,979 of record JAMKCH010025386.1, read on the forward strand.
TTTTATCACGGGGGGAAGGTGAGAGATTTGCGGCGTTGTTTAGCCCTAACGCATTGGAGTAGGGTGCGGGGGTTTTGGAGGGACGCCGGCCCTAGGCACGGGTGGGGAGGCAGGAGGATTCGAGGGGGGGGGAGAGTGGGCAGCGGGGTGGACAGGAGAGGGGAGGGGGCGGGGCAAGGGGGGAGGCGGAGCGTGCGGGGTGCGAGGGGGTCGAGGAGGGGCCCGAAGGGGCACAGGGGGGACGGTGAGGGGGGGGGGCGGAAAAGGGCGAGGGTGGGGACGGGGAGCGGGGGGAAGGGTAACCAGGGGGGGGGGGGATGGACGGGGGGGGGAGGGGGGGGGGGGGCGGAGTGGGGACGCAGGTGGGGGAGGGAGGCGGGGGGGCAGGGGCGGGTGGGAGGGCCCGGGGGGGCGGGCGTAAAGGGTCGTGCGGGGCGGGTAGAGAGGCGAAGGCTGAGTGAGAGGGGGGGACAGGCGGTGGAGGGGGGGGGGGGGGTCGGGCGGGGGGAGGGGGTGGGGGGGGGCGGGAGGGGGGGGGGGGGGGGGACGGGGGCGGATAGTGGGGGGGGGGAGGGATGCGGGGGACGGGGGAGTGGCGGGGTGGGGGAAGGGGGGGGTCGGGGGTTAAAGGGCCATGGCCCATTCGCTAATCCGGGGGGGGGGGACTTGAGGTCAAGGTGGGGGGAAGGGCCGGGGGGGGGAGGAGGGGGGGGGCGGGGGGAGGCCGGGCGGGGGAGGCGGGGGGAGGGAGGGGCAGGGGGGGAGTGGAGCGATGGAGGGGGCAGGGCGTTGGAGTGAGGGTCGGAAGGGAAGGGGAGGGGGAGGGAGGGCGGGGGTGGGGGTTTGTTGTTTTGTTGGGGTGGGGGTGCGAGGGGGACGCGCGAGAGGGAGAGGCGGGGGGGATAGAGGGTAAGGAGGGGGAAAGGGGGGGGACGGCCGGGGAGGGGGGGGGGGGGGGTGGCAGGACCAAGGGGGGGAGGGGGGGGGAGCGGGTGGGGGCGGGGGGGGTACGGGGGTGGGGGGGGGGGGGGGGCGTGGGGGGATGGGCGGAGGGGGGAGTGGGGGACTGCGGACGAGGGGGCGGGAGAGCGCGGGGGGACCCCGCTGGAGGGGGGACGGGGGGGGGAGGGAGGGAGGGGCGCCGCGGGGAGGGGGAGGGCGCGAAGGCGGGGGGGGAAGGGGGGGGGTGCGGAAGGGAGGTGGGCGGGGGGAGGGGCGGGGGGCGGAAGGGGAGGGAGGGGAGGGGGGGGGGGCCCGCAGGGCGGGGGGGGGGAGGCGGGGGGGGCGCGACCGGGAGGCGGGGGGGGGGGGGGGCGGCCGGGGGGGAGGGTCGGCGCGGGGGGGGGGGGCGGGGAAGGGGGGAGGGAGGGGGGGGGGGGAAAGCGGTGCGGGGACCAGGGGGCGGGGGTCGAGGGACGGGGGGGGCACAGGGGCGGCGTGGGGTGGTGGGGGAGGGAGGGGGGACTGGGGGAGGCCGCGCTCGGGGGGGGAGGGGGTGTTTTTTTTGTGGAACTTGGGGGGAATGGGAGGGGAAGGGCGGGGTAGGGGGGGAGCGGGCAGGTGTTTGGGGGGGAGGTGGGGGGGGGGGGGGGGGACCGGGGGGGGGGGGCGGGGGGACGGGGCGGGGGGAGGGGAGGAGGGGGGGGGGCTCGGGGGGGTGGGGAGGCGGGGTGGTGAGGCGAGGGAAGGCACGGGGGGAGGGAGGGGGGTGGGGAGGGGGGAGGCGGGGGGAGGGTGGGGCCGGGGGGGGGGGAGGGGGGAGGGGGCGTGGGCGGGGAAGGGGGGTGGGGAGGTGGGGGGGGGGGGGAAGGGGGGGGCGGGAAGGGTGTGGGAGGGGGGCAGGTGGGGGGGACGGGGGGGGGGGGGGGGCGGGGAGGGGGGGGGAGGGGTGGTGGAGAGGGGGGGGGGGTGGGGGCGAGGGTGGGGAGGGGGGCTGGGGACGGGGGAGGAGGAAGGGGTGAGGGGGGGCGGGGGGGAGGCTTTGGTGGGGAGGGGGAGGAGGGGGCGCGGGGTTGTGGGTTGGGGAGGGAGGGGGATGAGAGGGGTTGGGGAGGGGAGGGGGGTGTTGAGGGGTCGGTGTTGGGGAGGGGGGGGTTTGTTGTGTTGTTTTAGGTGTGTTGAGGGAGGGGGTGGGGTTGGGGAGGGTGAGGGGAGGGGTGGGGTGTGTGGGGTGTTATTAAGGAGGGGGTGGGGGGTTGGGGAGGGGGATATCTGCAATCGTCCACTGTTTCTGCTGCCCAACTTTTTTGTGAAAAAACCTATTCATTCAATGCAATCTGGTCTGCTGCTCTGTGTCTTACAGCTATGCGCGAAAGCAGCAGGCGAGACTTGTGGTTCGAGAACCACTTGTTTTTAATTTGGTACCCAAATCATTCCGTCAATATATACAAGTAACAATAGCATAGAATGGTTGCCGTCTATGGGCCACGAAACCCGAGCGTGTGTTGTAGAAATTCAAGTTTGTAATTGTGCTTGTTTGTATTCACGATAGATGATCATGCAAGGCGGAGACACCGATAGATTCCAGCACAATAATGTTGTCACAGAGGGTACATGCCCATGCGCCAGCAGGGCTCTCGATAGCTTGTTTAGAGTAGCAGTGCTACACATTTTCGCCCATTTGCGAATGCATTTTAAGATTGTGTAAAGTTTTTCCCAATACGTTTGCAATATCAATATGATCAAAGCAAGAGCTGTTGCAAACATGCTACACAAAGTTAAAAAAAAATCCCTAGCGCGAGCGCCCTGTCCTGGCGCTATCCAATGCGGATCGTGTTATTACGCCACATGTTACATAATTATTTGAGGAGTTGTGAATCATGACAGAATTTGGATGGAGGCCATGCTAAAGTTATTATTCTTTGATGGCAATGTGCTAATGTTATGATATATTGTGCATATTATAGAAGATACCAAATATGGCAGTTTTCAAGTGGCTACTATAGATAATTGGTTAAAAGTTACAACGGGCGAGAGGATTGCTAATGTACCATTCATTTCGAGGTATCCGTCCTTGACATGCACATGCGAAGTATTTTATGTGGTGGTTTTACAGAATATATTTACATTATTGATTTTTCAATCGTAACACCTTGCTGCTCGTATTATCAGCCATAGTAGACCAATCTGAAATACTTTGTTCTAATTTAAAAAATGTTTAAATTTCCTATATACTCCAATGGTATTCTCAACTAATATCGGATCGTAACATGAACCACATAATAGAAATTATTTTCCCCCCTTGTGGTAAGTTTCTGGTCCCATTATTATTATATTAACCAAATAAATACAAAAAACTAAAAACTTAAAAAATCAAATATTTGTAAAAATGTTTAAATTAAGCTGTCATTTCAGAAAGCTTCGTAAAGATTGGAATGGACATTAGCGGGACTGTTTTCTGATGTTTAACTTTGAAGAGAACATGCAGCTGAACTTGCAATGTCCTTCCTACAGAACAAGGTTATTCCTAACACCTACAAAGCCAGATACAGCAAGGAAAGGAAATAATGGTGAAGTCAAAAAAGGTTTTGTATTTTTTGGGGGGGGGGAGATGTGAGGTACCTTGTAAAGAGACCCTGGCACATATAAAAATAGTGCGCCCTTATTAAAAGGATTTTTCAAAATGATCTTTTGCATGGTTGTAAAGGTTTTATCCCCAAAAAATGTAGTCCCACATATGGATGAAGACAAAGTCAGCGCCCTTATGGCTAAACAGAACGGATTTATAATTAAATGACTAGGAGTCATTAATTTGAGTCGAGATGCGAGGTGGAAATGGTTTAACACAAGAAAACAAAGCTGGGTTGATTCCCATGGCATCCACACTTGGTGACCGGTCTGTGACTTGGGTTTATAGCAATAAGTATGAGTACAGGTCTATGATATTCATGTAAGAGACCAAATTGTTGATTAAGGCAGACAGGAATCATCAGAAAATAAAAAAATAAAAATCAGATTTTTGCATGCTGTAACAAGTATAGATTGGTAACAAACCCTTTGATAAGATTGAAAGCAAACTATGACAAATCAGCTATTTTAGGCAATTTAGGCCGTCAGACACTACTAAAAAACACCGTAGATGAATGGAGATTCATAGTTCTGGACTTACTTGCTGTGTTTGTGCTTTTTCTGTGAAAATCTCAGTTGCAAAAAAATAACTTATGAGAATCCTATAGACTCATCCTTCACTTAAGCTAATTTACAAATTTTAAATATTTGACCTTTCGATGTGAATCACTGATAGTTCAGTAAAGCAATATAGCACTTTTTTGAAGGCACACCCATTTTTCAAAATTTAGATTTTTACACGGTTTTTGGCTTGGTAAATGGCTAGTAAAATATACCTGTGTATGGTAAGTCAAAAATGCTGTAGTTAAAACGCAGGAATTTGGTAATTAGAATATTATTATGGGGATACGATAATATGCAAAGCTGATGAAACGACCTTCCAATGGAAATAGCGGAAAATAATAATCCATGGTTTATTGGTTCGGCAAGTCAAGTTTAAAGTAGAGGTTAGAACCCACCCCCCGCATTCGCCAGTACGTGCCTCTGCTCCCTCCCTCCTCTCTTTTCCCCGAGTGAGTCGACGTCGGCCCTCTCCCTTTCTCTCTTCTCTGTCCAGGGGCGCTCGGTTATGGCATCATTCCTCATGGATGGACATAACGTATGGATTGACAGCTCTGCCATAAGTCCAATTGGGTCAATTCTAATTACAAGATACTATTGTCGCTAAATATGCATTTTCTTATGCATTCTCGTTCGCAGTATAGGTTTCCGAGCTGAGACAATGGTGCCAAAATATCAACTTTTGAAAATTGGGGGCGCGCTCTTCAGAAAAATGTTGCCATGATTGCTTTTAGAGAGAAAATTACAAAAGGAGCCTACAGATTACTCGGGATGTCGTTTAGGCTCCACTTAATGCTCTTATATTTGTGGGGGTGTTGTATTTATTGTGTATGGTAAAACTATATGTGGTTCTTCCAGGGGCCATAATTAATATCATTGCAAGCAAAATTGATTTTTTTTGGTGAAAGAGTTGCCGTGTCTCTTTATTCAAGGGGACATGATTCTACTGGGTGGGACATATTTGGGGGGACTTCTTGTCAATGGAGGGACAATTTCAAATAATTTCAAGTTGTGTTTATTAAGCATTACTTTGCTAAATTTTAATTTCACCTATTATACTGGTGTAAGGTATTTTAACCTCGCTGGGGGGGGGGGGGTGATTAAGATGTGCTGCTGCCCCCACCCCTAAGAGGGTAATACGAGGGGACATGGCACAGGGGGCACACAATAGTGGTGAAAAATAACACAAATGTGCGCTTGGCCGCGATTCAAACCGGCGAAAAAACTTTGTAGTACATGAAGACGCTCTTAACAACTAATGCTATCACATAGGAGGTTTTGGTAGATGAGTGATAGATATCATCTGTAGGTTGCTATCGCGCCTCCACCAACCCTCCCAGGATAGCTAGTTGGTAAGAGGCTTCTTACATGGTAATACGAAGGGTTGCGGTTCGAATCGGCCAAGCGCGAGAGTGGTGGTTTTTTTCAACACTCTCGTGTGCTGGCCATATCCAGGGAAGATTAGATAAAATACATGATCAATTGTCTGTCATTTTCATTATACGGCTCCGCCTGGCTGCAAAGGCTTCATTAGTGAGGTTGAACTGGACTGGTCATAGGCAGAAGGACTGGCACTGACATACCCGAGTCATCTGTAATGGACCATATTGGTACGCAAACGTGTAGAAAAAAATCTTCATGGACGTACGGGACACTAGTTTTTCTGAGGTACAGTTGTTCTTACGGTGCAACGGGAGATTTGAGGCACTGGCGACTCAAATTATTTGGTCATAATAGTAATTTCAATAAATAGACATTCAATAATTTCTTACCTTGTATTATCCTACAGGAAATATTGAAAAAGGAGAGAAAAAAAGGGATTTTGATTTGCGTATATTTCACTGTTAAAAATAGCGGATGAATTTAGTAGTACGGAAAAATTAGAAATTGACACAATGTTTGTACCAAGAAACATTCAAAGTTAATCCTTTCAGCTGGGGATATTTTTATGGTGGAAAGGCTTTAATCAGAGCAAAATCAGAATTGTCGATTTTTAGGGAGCATCTGATATGTGGAAATCTCTCGTTGCAACAATTACAACAAACAAAAAAACACTCCAAAAGGAGTGAAAAAAGAAAAAGAATAAACAAAAAATTTAAAGGTGCACGAGAGAGTCCCTCAAAATGTGCAAATTTGTGATTTTGCCATGGGATAAGCTCCTATCAAAATATTCTCATCTGAAGGGATTTGCTGAGAACCGTTTCTTTGGGGAAAAACAAGTGATGAAATTTTGAGTGTGTCTAGGGAAGCAAATAGGAAAATCGCTCCTGTTTTCATTGAAATAAGTGTATGCAAGTTGCCTTTGTTGTAATTTTAAATTTTCGTAACCAAATAAAAGGTAGGGAATCGTTTCATGACAGGGTTTCAATATATATGAAATCACTACATATCACACCAAAAAACATGGAGGACTGAATCTCTGTGCACCTTTAAGCTGCCATAATCCGATGTCTTTGGGACCTCTCGCACCTTATAAGAACTATTTATTATTTATTAACCAAACCAAACGTAGATGAATAGCACAGAAAATACATGTGTATTTTATGTGCTATTCATCTATGTTCGGATTATTATTCACTTCAGGTGTGATTGGGGGGGGGGCTCAAGTTTGGTTTGGGTAATAATAACAAATAGTTTTTAAAAAGGTGCAAAATTCTCAAGAGAACTCAGAGCGCCATAACACTCAGACAACACATGTATGCAAATCAAACAAAACAGCTGTGAGCCATGAAAAGCTTGACGAAAAAGGTGAGTTTTAAGCTGACGTTTGAAGTCTGTTCGGAAGTGAATTCAAACAGCTGAGGCAGCTAATTTTACAGTTTACCCGTGGAAGTTTCAATAACTTTAAAGATGGGCAGGATTTTTTATTCTCAAAATTTCCACAACTTAATTTAACTTCAGACCATTTTTAAGCATTTTAGGTCAATTTCACACTGTTTTTCAGGATTGTTTATACCAAATTCAGGATTTTCCCACAGAACTCAATCACACCCCTGGATGGGTGAATGTGATGGTTGGTATTAAGGGTAAGTGCAAAGCACAAATATAATGACAAGGTACCTTCGAAATGCTTGAATGCCAAAATGGCCAGTTTGAATTTCATGAAGAAACTCCATGAGTAGGGACATTCCTCCGAAGTCTGGAGGAGGACCCATACCCATACCAATTTTGCTGAAAAAGGGACCATAGCTATACCAGATATGGGCGATTCCACGATAAGTGGTCCTGGCATCCTAAAAATTGAAATTCATTTCCAGATATTATTTTCAACTGATAAGTAAAGAATAATGTCTGGGCCATCCATATCTAAACTTAATTTAAAGGGATTAGCAGCGATTTGCTAATCCGAAACATCGAAAAAAATATCAAAATTCATATTTTCGTATTTTTGTTACTGGCTTGGATATGCAAACATAACCTGCAAGTGGTTGGCTTGAAATCCATGTATTAAAGACAAGGCAGTACTTTTTATCCAATTCTTTAATTTCTATACGTGTGTATCAAAATTCCGACTTGAGATCATAAAAGCCTTTCTTGTGTAATATCCCAGATTTTAAGCGTGATATTGTGCACCATGATCAATACAGTTTGACCTCAAACACATACATTATTGATCTTTGTTTATTCTGTGCTAGTGTAAACCACAATCAGCTGTTTATTGTAGATTTTGAGACGTCATTGCTGTATGTCTATTTACGGGAGACGGTATGACAAATTTCCTCAAATACTTAATTTTTTTCACTATTTGGTGGTTTGTTTCTACATTAAAGCAGTTATATGGAATTGTACACACTTATCACTGATTTATAAGTTAAAACAAATGCATTTCCACATTTTTCGATTCCATCACAATATCGCTGCTAATCCCTTTAAGTCTTCCCCCGTTTTGCATAAATGCCATTACGAAGTTTGAAGGGTGGTTATTTGTATGTTAATTTTCCTCCATTGACTTTACATGTAATATAATGTCCATTACATTTTATGCTAATTAGTTTTGTTACTCCTCAGTAAAAAGGATTATATTATTGATACTTCAAATCCTATTTTAGTTTATCATAAGCAATCCCTTGAGCAGAAAAAAAGAATTCATAACCACCTGCAAAATATGCAAATGAGCATCATGGACATTACATTGCATCATGGACATTGCATCGTGATACACTGTAATGTCCATGACGCATAATACATGCACTACTTCAAACCCTTTCAGAGCAATGGTATGACCCCATTGTCACTCCTTGAGTGCATGCAACTCAGGTTCAGTGTAGTGGGCAAGTAATATCAACCAATCAGAGCCATTCAAACCATGAGAGCTGCAGATTTTTGCATGCAGTGTGCAACATGTGCTTGTTCAGTTCATGCCATCCAATATACCCCATCCCACGTACCTTCCCAACTTTCCCTTCCCAACTTTCCCTTCCCAACACCCTATCTCCCCCTTCCCAACACCCATTTCCCCCTTCCCAACACCCATCTCTCTCCCTTTCCAACACCTCCCCTTCCCAACACCCATCTCCCCTTCCCAACACCCATCCTCCCTTCCCAATGCACTCATTCCCCCTTCCCAATTCACCCCTTCCCCATCCCAATTCACCCATTCCCCTTCCCAACACCCAATTTCTCCCTTCCCAACACCCATCTCCTCTTCTCAACACCCCTTATCCTCCTTCCCAACATCACCTCAGATTTGCTAAGGGATACAAGCAAACACTTTATTTAGTGTAATTGGTCGAGTAGTGGTACTAATGACAATATAAAATAAAATGTAGTGTGAAAAGACAAATTGACTATATTAGTCATTTGTCTTTTGGCTATTAAAATTGTTACATCAAATAAGAAGCATACTTTACATACTTAGGCAGTACCACAGGTTTTGTAATGAATGCTTTTCTAA
>JAMKCH010025387.1:0-19849 GCA_023653785.1 Ophioderma brevispina
GTTTTAGTGATTTTAGGGATTATATATATATATATATAATATATATATCTATTATTATAATATATATATATAATAGAATAATATTTGTAGTTTTTAGTTGGTTTATCACTTCCGAAAATCCAGTAAAAGCTATCTTAAGGCACTATCAGGGAGTTGCAATCAGAAAATCGAAAATCATCAAAAATGTTTGCATTTCTAAGTGCTAGACCGTAAAGGCAACTACTAATAGTTCTGGCAGTCCCACCATTTTAGTAGAGTGCTACCGGGGCCGTAATAATAACATTTGTCATCATAGCATAAACGTAGCTAACATTTGCATCATAGCTAAATTGTGGAAAAAAAAAATTTTTTTTCATTAAAACAGGTGATGAACAAATTAATGGTGGTGGCATTTGCATAACACAGCCATTTCCACATGTAAGCCATCTTAAGCCAAAATACCTAAGAAGACCAGTTTGGTGTAAAAATGTTTTTTCTGGGTCAAGGATTTCCATTAAAACTATTCCCAAAACTATAAAATGTTGCATGTGCCGATATTTTTCCAGATGGTTGACATTTTTTGGCACAAACCCTACATGTCTATTATAGAGCCTATGAAATGATTGTGGTTGTCAAATTATACATTTTCTGGTCAGGAGTTTCATAAACTATTTAAAAACTGTCAGGTAATATAAAGTAATGAGTTTTCATACGTACTAATTTTCCCAAATGGTTCCAACATAGAAAAAGGCAAAATTCTTTATACCCCATGCTATACAGCACCTAGGAGGACGATTTGGGTGACAAAAACTGTCAGATGAGTGTGATGTTTTTATAATCAAGATTTCAACAGCAATATTCTCAAAAACTGTCAGATGAGTCGTGAGCATTTTATTCATGGACTACCAAGGTGACACCCAAAATGTGACCCCTTGACTACTCTATATGTACACCTAAACATAACCTGGAATTGGCAATGGCATTTAATATTTAGGCCTGTATTATTTTAAGAGAAACCATTATTTGTTTTGTTTTTCAGATAGTTAAGATAAAATGGCCCCGATTTCGAACAATTAAATGGTCATGGTCACGGTCAGCCCCTATTGGTAGTCATGTTTTGGTTTTCGTTCATACGGGGGATAAAGCGCAGTTAGGAATTTCCAAGGAGAAGTTACTGAGGATTCTGTTTGGTATTAATTTCAAGCTCTGGGTTAATATCTTTTAACACTTTGCCGCATTAAGCTTGACCTTGGCAGTAAGTTAACACTCTTGGGTACTTGGAAAAAAGTGATCAAATGCAAAAAAAAAAATCCCTTTAATATTCATCTACAGTTTTTTTAGAATGTCCTTATCGCGAACTCCTTGAGCCCAGAAAACACTGTTTCTTGGACGAGATGTCGGTCATCTTGGAAAAAAAATAGCCGTGTATATAATTTCCATGACTCAACCATTCTGGCAAGTTTATCTTGAAACCTTTGACCCAGACAACACACATTCCGACACTAAGTCCCCGGATATAGTGCTATTACCTTTAAAATGGCGGCCATTAGCAACATGCTGGTTTATGATGCCAATTGCCATCACTTTTATTTTTGGTCATCACGTGTTTTCATGAACTAAACAACCCAATGATAAATTTTAGCTATGATTGCAAATGCTGAGTATTCCGGCCGGGTTTGTAGACATAATGGCCCTTTTGTCTTTTTTTTCCCCTGATGCTGCCGCACTATAACGGACAAAATTCACACATTTTGTCCATTACTGTCTGTACGAACACACTTACTACAATAACCGTAATTGAATGGAGATTAATATCTCGAGCACTGCTTGCTTTTTTTCTTTTCTGTTAAGCTTTCAGTTTCACACGCCAATGGACGCACTAAAACTCTACCAAAACCAAAGACATAGATCTCTAGACTATTAGTGATCTCGGATTTTTCGCCGCTTAGAGAAGTGCCATTTTTCCAGCTTTATTGTATACCCATCTTGGATGGGCTCTCTTACATGTATCGATTACCCTGATTACCTAATGAATAATTAAAAACCGATCTGATTGACTTCTACAAACATGCAGTACCTATTTGGTTAGGGCACATTACAATTACAGGAGGCATTGTTATCGTATCGGGAAGCCATCTTTGATGCTATAATGAAGGAATTTATAATCACATTTATGAAAATATTTCTTATGTTAAACACTTTGCCTGGACCAATGGGAGTTATATTATACCCTTGGGAAAAGCGATAGCTGCTTGTGCCTAATTACAGCTATTACATTGATAACTCTGTATTTTTCATATTATTTTTATTATTTTTTGTATCCTTTCTTCTCGGAAGTCCTGGCCCCTTTTCATTGCGATATCTGTGTAAGCGGGTCTCCTCTATCGATGTATATGAGTTGCGAACTCAAATCGTAAAGCAGGGTTTTATTGAATATACCGCCGGCACTTGTAAGACGTAAATTCAACCACACGCTCACAAAATTACACGAAAAGCCTATACCGCCATGCATGCTGCATACACGGCCGTGTCCACACAGCCAGTAAATTGTATCATATGTTTTCTGCTGTCCTGCTCTCACTTTCACACATATCGGGAAAAAAAAAAAAAAAAAAAAAAAAAAAAAAAAAAAACACAACAGTTGTTGACTAGGTTCCCTGATTTCTCCGATTTATAAAATAATTCCATGCTTCCAAAATGTGAAATTAATACGAAAAATCGAACGGTTTTGCGTCCCCCTGTCCGCTGAATTTCACGCTTCTCCCTAAGAAAATCTTACAGCGAGCTGACTTCTTGTGCTCCGGTACTAGCGCACAAGTTGCTATATACTTGATCAAAGTACTTGTACTTAGGCACATCATTTTGTAGAGATTCCCATAGGGTTTCATTTTCCTTTTGGGTTTTTTTTTTTAAATATTTGCAAGAAAAGTAAAGTGTTTTTGACATTTGAGATGCGACGTTTGCGAAAAAATCTAAAAATAAATTGGGGAAGTCTCAGGGTGCGTGAGGTATTTTTAATGAGAGGCAAAGTATAATCAAATCAAACTTTGAAATGACTCGTTTTAGGCCAATGAGTTTCTGATTTCAGGTCCACGCTGCAGCTTTCATGAATATTAATTGGAAATTCATCTGGGTTCATTCATAGCCCAGGTTTCCCGGGCACGTGTTAATTAATTAAATTCATAGTAGATCACGATCAAACACTTTACTTGTATCTGGCGGCCATATTGAAGTAATTGATTGCGTTGTTACAGAACAATGTTAATAGGTCACTGAATGTTCTTAACGAGACAGGCGTGGAAAATTACAACTTTAGATTTAACTTATGGATGTTTTGTTGATTTTGGTGGCATTATTGATTTTTGCGTTTCTACAAAATGCCCAAGGTTTCTCGTCTGGCATCCATCGATCAATCACATAAACACTGCTAGAAAACGTTGAAAAACATTAAAAAAAAAAAAAAAAAAAAAAGTTGATATTAGTTATCAATGAGTCGGTAGCCTGGACTCTATTGTCTACGCGCATTTTTTATCATTAATCGACATCGAAAGCGGCTTACTAAACTAGCCCTTTTAAACGTTATTCCATTCTTTGATTGGGAATTAAATTGCATCTGATGCGTGCAAAAAGTCTGGGCACGTTTGCGTATTTTATGGCTGTTATCAGGTGTGATTGATTTTTAGTATCATTAAGTTTTCGTTGGTCCACTCGGTCTGATTCCTTCTTTCTTGGGGGGTTAAACCCTTCAAATATATTATTTGGTTTTCATATAGCTCATCTAGCTGAACCTATTATTTCATCATGATTATTTATTAATGGGTTCATCTATAAAATGTTTATTTATGTAATTATTTAAATTCTTTGTATCGCTAAACCGAATAGCGAGAATTGACGCTTATTGTAATTCCTGAAACTTAGTTTTAACCCATACGCTCCTCTGATTGAATTCAGAGGGTCCGTGTTATCACGAGTTCATACTGATGCTTTACCCCAGTCAATAGTGAGAAAAAACACGCATCTCCCTACTAAACATTTTAACATGAACCTACACAACATTTCTACGCTTAACGCCCTGGACCAAAATCCCCCAAGTCTACGTTGAAGAAACATCATGGCAGGCACGTGTACTATTTTACCGCCCAATAGATTGACCCTGCTAAATTTCATAAATGTAGAAAATTGAAAGTGTGTGTCTTTTTAGTATATCCATCGTATTATCTAACTTTTAACAGATTCGTGTGGACGACCATCGAATATGCTGTAGTTTTCCCAATATCTGGAGAATGTACACATTGGAACCACAATCGCCACTCTTCAAATGCGGCAGTCTAATGCGAATAATTTTCTTCGAATTAGCATGTGGGCTCTTGGTGCCAGTGCGGTCATTGGCAATTTATGTGGTTTTTCTAAAGGGATGTACGGAAGGGTAGCGGGAAAGCTATTGTCAATCATGTCTGATCTTAATTTGGCCATTTCAGATTTTCATGATGGGAGCTTATATGATATATAGCAATTTGACCTTTATTAATGGAACGATATTTTCCATTACTCCGACAAGTGGCAATCTAGTTATTTTGTCGAATACTGGATTTTTGTCTCTTCTATCAAGCGAAGCATCGGTCGGTTTCCTTACCCTATTAAGTGTTTACGATTTCTCTCAATTTGCTTTCCATTTAAAACAACTTCACTTGACAGAAACGTCAGTAGAAAATTTGTAATTTCAGTGTTTGGGCAATGCATTTTTCTATCATTGTCACCGCGTGACATTAGCAGGGCCAATTCTGATCTTTATGGTTTTAATCTGATGTTCTGGCATTGGCCTACCTTTAATAACTAGGCCCCTAGCTACGCATACTCGAAAGTAGCGTAGAAATCAATTATCAGGCCAGTCATTCAGTATACCAGTAGCTGATGATACAAAACCTGGCTTGGTATTTTTCCATTATCATTATTCCTCGAATTCTTTGGTGGTTTTGTACCATAATTTTGGTTTGTTCCATATGCCCTATTTATTCAAGTGAAACTATCGGCAAAAACTCTAAACGTAGTAGAAGCAAGACGATATCAAAATGGCTATTAAATGGCCATTATGTTGGTATGGATTTCTGTCTGGATGCCAAATTATTATAATGGGCCGTTTCTTTCTCAAACTCAAATTATTGTAATTCCTCTTGTAGTATATATATGTCAGTTGTATTTATTTTACCAATAAATTCGTCACTAAACCCCTATTTGTATACTATTTTTCTTCGATGATAAGTGCAAAGAAAGCCAAAGGAAACAGTCCCTTCGGTAAATACAGAGTCAGTTCTTTGAATCCACGAGTTTCCGAAATTCTACGTTGTAAATAATCACAATCGAAATGGCTGGCTCAAATATGTAGCTTGATTTATACATAAGACGAATCACCATATTAATTTTTAACCTGTATAACATTTCTTAACAGTGTTTTTGTCGCCACTGTGTTATGTCACTTTAATTATTTATTGTTTATTGTATTTTGCACTTTGTGAGGAACAAACTAAATGGATTTGATTGGTTGATCTGCACTGAAGACGATTAGAAAAAAAATACAACTGAAGCCATGTTCACTATTCCCCTTTTCACATTTCACACCATAATACACTCGGAAAAAAGTTCCCTGTACACTTAAAAAGTCAAATTTAATTTCATATTATATTTATTTAATAAAAGGCAAAAGAGTTGTATCATCAAATAATAGACATTCATCCTCTATCCGCTTTGATTAGAAGTAAAATGTAACCATCATCTATGGGCTGGTTACACTTATTTGTCATGACCAGGTGCTATGAAATTGCATGAATGGAGGTTTCCATATATTCAAAGTTGAATTGAATACCAATCTTGACCACTTTCTTCCACCTGGCAACAGGTTGAGATGAAAGTAGAAAACATGAGAGTGTTGAAATCCACATGTGTGTTAATCATACTGCATGGTTTTTTTTCTCTGTCAAAAAGGCCAACCTTTCGTAGCAGGATGCGTGCAAGATAAATGTGTATGTTCAGGCTGGACGCTCCTTTCATTATGTCGCTGGTTTTATACGTATCACCACGCACAAGTTAAGCTCGTCAAAGCGATACATTGAGACTAGAAGAAGTGAACTATCGCCCGAGATCTGGTGGACCAAAGTTTACACCCCAGGCTCAAAGACCAACGTTATCAGGAACTCTATAGCTCTGAGGAGATGAACTGTGACCGCACCAGATATTTAGTCCCAGTTCCATCCGCTCTCGCGGCAAGAGTCGTCGCTTCTCAGATAACTGTAAGGAATAGACGCCATGACGTCGGCATATGGTCCAAAAACATGCAAAGAAACCCAAATTACAACTCAACTCGTCGATCCAGTAATGGTGGACCAGAGACCATGAAGATGGCATACGGGACATGAGTCCCAAGTCCAGTGGCGTCCCCGAGCGGGCAGGGGTGGGGGCAAGTTGCCTCCTCTGGCTCGAAAAGCGGGACGATTGTTGCTAAAAAGGCACTTTTTTTCCCTCTTTTGTTCGGGGAATTTTCCAACAGTTCAGGCCAAATTGGGCGTAAAATTAAAGTAAAATTCGGTAGTGTTTTTCGAGCTACGCGGCATTAAGTAAATCACACCGGAACGATTTACTAATTTTGTCCCCTCTGCGGGACCGAATTGGAAATTTTGCCCCTCTGGATGACGCCTTCGGTACGACGCCACTGGTCAGGTCCTCATTTACTTACCATCCAGATTTTTTGTATCCACCACATGATGGAAGGGGGCACGTGTGGAAAAGACGAGGGGAACGGTAGAGACATTTTGCGTACGAGCAGTTTTGAACATTGCTATGCTTTTTGGAAAATCGACGTCGGCTTTGTGTCATCAAAGTTTAATTTACACAAAATCCTTCAATATGAAAACAAATCCTAACCAATATCGAAATAATTATTGCCTTTGTGTTGTACCTGACTCACAGACACATTCATCTGCTCCAATTGAAATGACTGAAATGCTCATTCCTTTGCAATTTTCATTTAAGAACCTTGCCATTGTTAAGTGGCTTTAATCAGTCAATGCATGAATGCTAACATTGCAATTCCATACAAAACTAACAGGCGACTAATGTCTCTTTATTTTGATATGCATTATTTTGCCTTCTATGAAAATAAATTTGAAATATTTTAAAACTTTTCTAATTGCCTCGGAACTTTTTTATGCATAACAACACGAGAAAGTGTTAACTCTAAGTGCTAAGGTGTTTTAGAACCACTCCGTGTGTTGGTGGTGGTGTGTGGTGGTGGGGGGGGGGTATTGTTCTATTAATCCCTTTCCAAATGAAAGTCATGTAACCTTTGAGGAGGTCATAATACAAGACCCAGGGGGCAGTAAAATGAGTTCCGCCGGTTTATCGTCTGTAAAGTAGAGACAATCATTGTTTCAGAAATGCGGTCAAAATTGCTCAAAATGGAATAAAAAGTTTCCAAATGTTTACATACCACTTCATGTTTATATCTGCTGTAGAAACACCGATCTACATTATATTTTAGCACAAACATTATAAGCTTTTTGTACTTCTTGTATTTTTGTGTGGGAAGTACGTTTTTACAGCAATGGTGCGCAGTCGTTTGATGATGAATTGTTTTTTTCAGCACATAAAGAGCTAATTATTTTTTTTTTTTAAAAAAAGTAAAAAAAAACTCTATGATTAATTTTAATTTACATAAAAAAAAATACTAACCAAAAGAATATAATAAAATTTTATATTTTTGAAATCAAGCTCCCCTTGGTGCTCATTGGGGGGGTTCACAAGCTATTATCTCTCATTACACGGTCAAAGGAATTTTATTACTTTTTTTATAGAAAGGCACTCGATAAATTAGACATTTAGAATAATACAAATAGTTCGCAACATCTTTTCCGCGGGTGAGAATTCGCCGGAAAACATCTTGGGCACCATGGAAGTGTTTAGGCACTTTCTATTTTAGAACTGAAAAATACATTAGAAAATATGAAACAAGCTGTAACCTACAGTATTAAATATTATGCATCAGTCGACATGATCCACAAGGGCGCGCATTTTCTCTTGCATGCTATGATAATTTCAAATTCCGATGTTCAGATTCCGATGTTCTTTCTGTTGCCAGTTGTAAAAGGAGAATATGGTCCGCCTGGAAGCAAATCCGGGTCCATAGACGACAAAACGGAATAAATATGAAACTAAGTTTACGTGAAAAAGTAAACTGAACGAGTGTCCATTCACCGTTTTAGACGACTATAATCCGGATGGACCATATCTCATGCCAGACGTGTCCATGGGTATTTCACGATGGAAGAATAGTACAACATGTTTGGGCAACCGGGCTTTTCAAATCTGCAAACTCATAGGCATGCAGGGTGCTAAATCCCAGTTTTCTGTCTTGTGTCAGGCATGGGGGGGGGGGGGGTTACCAAGCTAATTATCTCATTAACGGGCAAGGAATTTAGTAGTACGTTTTTTTATCGCAAGCACATCGATACATTAGACATTTAGAATAAAACAAATAGTTCGCAAACCATTCTTTTCCGCGGAGTGCGCATTCGACGGAAAACAAATCTTGGGCACATGGAAGTGTTTAGGCACTTTATATTTAGAATGAACATTACCAATTAGAAAAAATATGAACACATGCGTGTAAACCTACGTTTAATTATTAGCATTCGTTCGCATGATCAAACAAGGGCCGGCTGCGCATTTTCTCGTATTGAAAGGACTAAGGATATTCAAATTCCCGATGTTCCGATTAGATTGTTTATTTCTGTTGCCGTTGTAAAAGGAGATATGGTCCGCTGGAGCAATAGTCCGGGATCCATAGACGACAACGGAATAAATCATGAAACTCATGTTACGTGAAAAAGCCAACTGAATCGAGTGTCCCATTCAACCGTTGGAGACGGAATATGATTCCGGAGGACAATATCTCCTGCAGATGTACATGGGTATTGCACGATGGAATAACTAGTACACATAACTGTGTTGGCAACCGGGCTTTTCAAATCGAAATCTCATAGGCATGCAGTGTTGCTAAATACCGTTTTCTGTAGTGTGTCAGGCATGGGGGGTAGGACATGATTCTGTTCGATTTGGGCATTGGGGTATTTCCAGCCTAAAAAAATGTTGCTCCGTGGACAAGTCTGTTTTGATAACTTATTGTTAAGTGGACCATATCTTGAGAAACCAACTCAACCAAAATGACAATTTTTTTTTTCAGGCAAGCTGCTCAAGTACCCATTCTTTATGACAAAATAAAATCCACTGATATCAAATAAAAAAAAAGGGGAAAAATATCACCTTTCATTTTGGGTAAAGCTTTCAGTCGGTCACCCTGTATTGGAGGTAAATCTAATATTAATTGTGATTTCATTTCAAATCAAATGCAAATAGATGTTGTGGACCAGCCTAACATAATCAACTAGTGGTGGACATTTCCGGATTGCTGGGGGGGGGGGGGGGGGGCTCGATTCATGAACGAATAGAGAATCCTCCGAACAAAAGAAATTACGGACTATTTCTGTACTGATAATAAACATAGGTCTAATGTATTGTATTGTAAAATATGTACAAGAATGGCAAAACATTGTCATGTTGTTTGACAAAACGACAGATCCGCAGAGATTACAACGACCCTTTCACGATGAGTTACAAATGGATCACCACCCAAGGACACAGTTCAGTGGGATTGTACTTGTACATCATTGACATCAACTGACCTTGTGTGATCTTCTGTATCATATCGTCTTTGAGGTTTTTGCGAAATTCCGCCACCAACTTACTTATTCATCGAGTTCTTGCAATCCACAAAGTTTCACAAATGTGAGGATGCCTAATTATTAGTTGATAATGACAGGATTTTTGTCATTTTCCTCAAAATCAATCAATTCGAATTTCACATAGTCGTATTTTAAAATCTCCATTAGCTATTCCATCGTTATTTCGTAAACAAGATTTTCACATAGTGATCTATTTTTACGTACATTGAAAAACCACGGGGTAATATGCGTCGTATTTTGCCAATTATACATTATTTGTATTTCACATACAGACTTTATCTTGTAGCCAATAATATAATCTAATGCAGTATTAAGTTGGATTTGTGGTTTATATTTGGACCACCCCACAATGTTTTCTACAAAACAATATAGTGTAGCATGTTTATTTTATGCTTCGTTCTAACCGTTATAAACCTGAAATTCGCGGTAATTTTGAAGTGCGATTTCTCGGAAAACTTGTTTTTGTAAATACGACCAGTATGTGGATTTGGGCACCGATATATCATACCCAAAACCAGAGGGTGTATTTTCTACAATAACATGTGAATGAACTACTGAACTGTGTCCAAGGGAATTGAGAATTTTACTCGCTCTAGTGTGTTAGAGTTCAGGTATATTCGGGTGCAAATACCAAGCCTAACGTTCCACCTCTTCGACATCTAGGCTTAGGCATTGTCGCTGATGCAATCTGCGACCTCATAAACAGAAATCTAAAGATCGTTATATAAAATAAAAGGTTGTCAAATTAATACGTAGGGAAAAGTTTCAACGTCTTTGTTAAGTTTCTTTTTTCTATTAGTTATAAGGAATTTCGTAACCTTTGTTTCCTGGTCTGTACAATTGTGTGTATTTTCAATAAATCTGAGGCTATAGGAATATTTGCCCCTCAATGATTCATAAACCTGTTAAAACCGGTGTTAAGGCAAATTGTGTACAATTTTAGCAAAATAAATCACTAATGCCCACGTATATTTCTTAACTTCTCATTCACAATGGGAATCAATGTTGACAGAGAATTATTGTGGTATATGCTATCATAACGCGCGCAAATGATAGAACTGGAAAATCTGATCATTATTACTTGGTTTGAGATCTTTGAATAAATCCTATACGGACAACATTAGGAGCTCCAGGAATGAATATCATTCCGCAAGCTACTCACTCAAGAGTCACGGACTACTTGATTTTGTTTTATAATGTTTAGCGGTACGACAGCCTGCCTGCACGAAGTAACTTCTTCGTATACAATTACTAATGAAGAGCGCCGCTCAATTACTATCATTAACTGAATGGTGACTCATATTTGTGCTACAGCTCGTGGAAATTTTGCAAATTCTGCAATATGTTTTCATGATGTTCGAGAGCTTTCTTTGACCTCATGTGGTCAATTATATTCGCAATGAGATGGAAATCCGGTATGGATCTCCGGCTATCGGAAGCTGAAAATAAAACACAATTTGAATAAGACTTCCTTTGATGCATGTTGTGTTGGTTTTTGCGTTAGCACCGTTGCGCCATGAGTAATCCCAGAAATTTAGTTGAAAAAGTATCAACAAATATCGTAGACTATGCCGATATAATCTGACTATGAGATTACTATGTGGTCGGTTATGTACTTAGATCAATTCCTGAACACACATGTCATCTTTTGCAAGGTGACAATTCACATATATTAATTGACATAGCAATATGCATGGCTATATTTCGGCAGTTGGAACCAAAATTTGAATTGGGCAAATGCAATATAAGGTGTAGCGACCGTGGCATAAATATGGCGCAGAACGGTGTTTGTGATCAGCAGGCCCCCAGGGGTCAGTTAATTGCTCCGCAGTCCACGTCCGGTATGCGTGCATGCATAATGGTAGGCCGGTCCTCGTTGTGTAACACGTTGTATTAGTGTGGTTTCGGTGGCGCTATCTAAAATTTCCGTTTCCATTTTTTTTGTTTTATTTAGTTTGATGTTTACCTAACGTGTTATATTGAGATCTATACATCAGATTTATTTTATCTTGGTATTGTAATCGAATTAGATACAAACGAGATATAACCGCGAAACTAGTTATATTTGAAGTTGTACTATTTCGCAAAGCTGGCTGAGTCAAACGTAACGCAAGCAGGCGCGGCCAAGAAATCCCAAATTTAGACGTCCCATTGGGTACATGTAAACACGAAAGCTTGGCGAAAATTTTTGTTTTTTTTTCCATACTAACTCTATTGGGCCCTGCATAGCCTTACCTGGGAGACATGTAAGTGTTTAGAAATTAGAAATTATATCGAACCATTCCAACATTCTTCTACTTGCTTACCTTTAAAACCATGTTTAAATTTACACGAGTTTTAAATTGGTGGTTTGTTAAGCTATAGCATCTTTGAATTGGAATTTAACCTAGAGACATGAGCACATTTGTCCCAACACACGCCCCCCCCCCTTGTTTGTGTTTTTTTCCTATTGGAATCCTTATTAAGGGTGATGAGTACAATAAAATAATCAAGGAATATCTTTACTTTTTTGGTATATTATATGTTCTCGTGTAGATAACAAATCTAAAATTAAAAATGGTGGCATTGACTCTGTTTGAGCTATGTAAGATTTTTTAATCATAGAAAGCTTTGCCAAAACTTGTACATTGTCGTTTTCCTCCCTTAAAATAAATAATAATTAAAAAAAACATCGTTTTTGTTTTAATTTTATGTTATTTAAAAATATGCGAATATTCGAATTTATGGTACACGTGCATCAACAAAACGGGGGTAACCCACTTAATTTTCACAAGGACGACATAGACCTAAAATGCATTTTTTCGCTTTACATGCGTCAAGTTTAGATCGCAGCTTATCCAGCTTGCATATTGACGCACAAACCACACGCCAAAACGCAGCAAGTTGTGTCTGGGTTCGCCACAGAATTGGCTCTTGTTGACATGTAGATATCTCTGAGGCTACCCACATAGCCCGCATATATTGGCCCAACGATGGTTTCCCCATCGGTAATCTTGGCATCGGCATTAAGTGGGTGGCCTTTATGGTCCGTTATTGCTTCTCCAGTTGCCAATAATGTATTCCCTGTTGGTAATCTTTGCATCGGTAACACTTGGCTATTGCATATTGCAGCTCCAATAATGGTTTGCCCCATTTGGCAGCTGTGGCATCGGGCTTCATATCAGCACCACCCCTTACTGGTCCAATATGTGAAGATAATGACCCAAGGACAAGCACAATATAGAGCCCATTATTGGATAACATTGGCCCCGTTAATTTTTTTTTTTTTTTTGTGTTTTATAATTTTTTTAATTATTGACTTAAAGCCAAGTGATTGCTTAAAATAGCAGGACTAAACTATATTATACCAGTTTCATGTAAAAATTAAATTTATGTTTTTTGTTTGATGCTATTGATCTAATTAATTATATTTAAAAATACGCAGCTTGAAGAAAAATCCATTAAAATATTGTTGTAAGGGTAGACATATGGCCATCAATGGGCAGAACAGGTTACAATATTGGTTCCATATTGTACTAAATTGGATTGATTCGCTATGAGTTTTTAAAATATTGGGCCGGACTGCTTCTCGCCCAAATTTTTGCAACTCATAGCCGACCATAAATATTGGGCGCAATCATCAAATTTTATCATTATCATGCGTAGGACCCATATTATCCGTATCGGTCCACCTCAAAGCATGATATGGCCAATAGTTGGTGGCCAAGAGCAAAATATATTTATCCCATTGGTTCAAGCCATATAGGGCCAATAAATACATAATTGGTCCAGTATTGTGACCACATTGCACTTGCTATTCTGGGTAGTCTACATAAACGTTTCCGCTCCAGTGTGGCGAGGGAGCGGGCGGGGTTTGTGGCCCAAGCTGGTACATTACCCCTCGTTAACTTGGTCAGCAAAAGGCGCCTTAAACATTTTTTTGGTAATTTTTCGGAAACTTGCTGATAATACGTAAAATCGCCCATCGTCAAACCGAGCGAGCCTGCACTCCCGTATTTGATCCTCTAGTTCTATCCACATAGAGACGCAAAAAATCCCCGCGGGACATTTTGATTGTAGCAATCAATGCATGGACTACATTCATATGGAAAATCATACATTGAAGTTGATGGGGATGAAACTGTGCGAACCACTTTTTCATAAGAGTGACATTTCAATTGCCTAGATCCGAGTTCAAAGTTCGTATTTTATTTTTACATCGGTATGTTTCTTAGGCTACTGACCCACATATACTTTTTCGTGCTGAAAATCTCATGGGAAAGTGGTTGTCTCGGTACGCGTTGGTCCAAGGAACCCCCACTTCGCACTAATGGATTTTTTAGCTTTTGGGTACTTCCGTGAATAGGAATCCTCTTAAAGGTATGTGACCCGAAGGAGGACTTCGAAATTTTTAGCGCGAGAAGGGTACCAAATATTTTCTTATTAAAATATAATTATTGTGATACGCATGATTTTTGATACGATTCATGAGATTACGGGGTACGTAGTGGTTCGATGCGTTTTATTCTCTATCCTCTCCCAACCTCTGCAATAACTCACCAAATACATATATTTTTCCTATATTTTGATTGATCCTCTTTCAATATAATTGTAATTGGTTACCGTATACTTGTGGCTGGAATGTAACACTTAAAAATACGGGTTAATAGCACCGACTACAAAATGACCCTATAGTTTCAACGACTATCTGTCAGATTTACAGGAAATATGTCAAGATTTTTTTCAAGCTCAGGTTTGACTTACAGTCATAAAATTATGTACATACATCACGAATTCCCGAAAAATATACAATTTGATGTAAATTAACAAAATAGCTGCATTTTATTTTTTGTCTTTTGACATACGAAAGAAACGGCGCGGATTTTTCGCCACGCTTCAGTGATCAAAAGCGCCATTTTTGGCTCTCCGCGTGACGTCACAGTGATGACCAAACCATCGTGTTGACTCGATTGTTGTAATTTCACTGACACTGAAATATTGATGGATAATGAAATTAATAATAAAATTAGAAAATAAGTTACAGAATGACCTATTTTGTTTCATTTCTGTTGTGTGTTTAAATTATTATTAAGTGCAACACTGCGATATGATGGCACAACGTCGTAAATGATGGATGGTCATCACTGTTGACGTCATCATTTGCCTGCGATGTGGATTTATCGGAATGTTTTCGAGTAAGCTATTGGACAGAAATTGAAAATGTCAAAATCCTCAACAAATGTGACCATTTTTTTTGATTTATATCTAATCACTGTTACTTAAAGCTTTCCATCCATACCAATTTTCCAATATTCAGAAATCATGACATATTTCCCTTTAACACTAAAATTTTACAGTTGTCTTGAACTTAACGTCGTGGTCATTTTATTTAGTCGGTGCATAGCTCCGTATAAACCTGTAACATTTACAATATTTTGGTTAAGTGGTTATGTCTTAGGGGTCGGCCGCGCGTCCAAAATGTATCACCATTTCGCTTACGTATCACAGCGTGCACACTGTTAAAAATTTCCGTAAATTAAAGAAAACATATTTTCCCGTAAATTTACGAAAATCTGTTTTAGAAAACACTAACACTAAAAAACAAAAAACATAAAAAATGGTAATTTACGGAAATCTTTCAAAATTTTCTGGCCAGCAATATTTCGACTTTTTTTTTTGGTTACGTTATTTTAAATTACGGAAAAATGTAAAATCACAGTTTTTCCGTATAGAGACAAATTTCTGTAAAATTACTGACAAAGTTACGTTAATTGACAGAAATTCTGTAAATATTACCCTAAAATGTCCTGGAATACTGGCTGCCAGAATTCCGTAAATTTACGGGAAATTTTTTTTTAACAGTGTACTAACATCCGCCAATTTAAAAAGGAACAGTTTTATCGGATTCATAAACTATCGGGAAATCGGTTTATGTCATCGTCTCCCAGTGCGCTATAGACCTCAAAAGTTATTGGTCAATCCAAAATTATATATTCCATCTTTTTAATCCTTTGTGTGCAATAGGAGCACACTAGTAGTATAGGCTAGGTTGAAATTCGTGCTTCTTCAGAATGCAAACATTATACATAATGCTTAATCGAAATGGCAGGACAATCTTTGACAAAATAAAGCCGGCGAGATTCTTGCTACGTGGAGCTGAGAATTACAAGTTCTAACGGACATTTTGTTTTGTTATTAGATAATCAGATTTGTGCATTTTCACATTAAGCTTAAATGATATAAATTTGTTTCAGGTTTCAACATATAAATTTGGTTTAAAGCACCCACCCTCTGTAAATTTGTTTTTCTTGTTATATTGTTTTTTGTTTGAACTTTAAGGGGGATGGCCCGAATTAATAAAGAATGAAGTTTTCATCTTGATAGAATGGACTTTCACCCCAAAACTCCATCTCTAATTTTCGCACCGTTATTTCAATCCGTTTGATGTAGACCTAAAAACGTGATAGATGCTGTGTAAAATTAAGATTGTCAACCAAACTGGGGCATATGTTCGCTCATAACGAAAAAGTAAACATCCTTTAGCCCTAAGATTTCACAGGTAATGAGAAAAATAGTTCTTTTATTCTGATACCAAATTTGGACCAACTTCCGGTAAATTGGGGTCCCTTGGGGACGAAGCGATTAGCGATCGGGCCATGGCCCTTTAAAATCCTATCTCAAAATCACCAAATGTCAGAATTTTTTATGTCTCAGCTCAAATCTTTTCACTTGCCCAACTGTTTTTGGATCCGGTTTTGATGTCTGAATGTACAGCTGAAAACGTTATCACGTACTTCCCAAATACATAGAAAAGCCAACATTTTGAAGGATTAACGTTTCATGTGTCTGTCTCCTATTTTGGATCCGTATTTCCCCCACTTTTCTGCACAGTTCCTGTCGATGTATTTGTCATTACTTTTTCCCTATGGAAAAAGAAATCGCCATTCTTCTTACACGTTTACAACACATGAAGGGGTTAACCAAATGGACCGCCTCCCACCACTCTTAGCGTACGTCTTGTACGTATAATAAAAAACGACTTTTTTAGACCTCTTGAAACATTTTTGGTCCGTATTCCAAAAAGTTGTTTTAAAACTGTTTAGTTTCACCGAAATTTTATCTCCTAAAATAGTAGGATAGGGTTTGTTTTTGAACAACACACAAGCATCAATATTTGGTCATATTCTACCAAAGAATTTATAAAGCTCATAATTTTAATGAATTGATACTTATCCACCTCACATTTCAACGTTAACAATTATTTAGTTAAACGAATGTTAAACGTTTTTGGAATACGTGCCACGAGGTTGAATATAAATTGCTGAAAAAAACAGCTTTGACAATAGTTTTTTTAAAAATGGACCTCGTCATGAATTATTTCTTTCCTTTTCAACCAGGCAAAAAGTCTGGTGCTTTTATTAACAAACAACCAACTTGAAACAAGACCAGAGACACACATACACCCACCCTTACTACTCTACAAAAAACGCAAATGTCAAATTAATTATCTTTTATTGTTCAATATTTTTTTTCTTTTTATAGTCAGGGAGCCACGGCCTCAAAATTTGGAGGACCTGGCTCGGAAAGATATACGATTTTTGAGTTCAGATTCATTTAATACCATGTTTGGGATATATGAAAAGTGCTGTTGTAAAATCTGAATTTCTTGTCCAGCTGCGCACTGGCCTGTTTTAGATAAAGGGTCAGTGCACCTGAATATTGTGTCGATTTTTAAGGGTTGGGGTAACAAATTCAGGATTATTGCTTATGTATCTTATGAAAGGCAAACAAAGTGGTTATATAAATTTGCTAATATAACAGTACAACACAAATTTTGTAACTTTTTGTTCTTTTATTCACTTAACTATTACTTAAACAAGGGTCAAAGGTCAAATACGTTCTTTTTCGTACTGAATTTTAACTCAGTCATTACTAATATCGTACACAAACATGTTCGACATGTCACTTTCCTACCGTCTGAAGCTGAATGATGAATTTTGTTATTGTTATTAGTTTTATACAATTCTAGAGCTGAGTTTTAGGTCCCATGTTGTTTTTTTTATAAGGGAGCGGTCATTATTTACGCCAGGGGGAGGAATGGAGGATTTCAACTTGTTTTCGTCGAAAAATTTCGCGTTCCCCCTTTCGCTTCCGTTCAAAAAATGTTGGCATTCCCTCTGATTTTATGAGATTTTTCCATTAAAAAGTTCACGTTCCCCCTCCACTTGATTAAAAAGTTTATAAGACTTTCATATTCGCACCTCTTGCTTACAATTTTCTTTCGTATTCCCCTAGCTCAAATCCTCCATTTCCCCCTGGCGTATATAATGCCCCCTCCTAAAGTTACCGCCCACTTGCTAGGGAGTCTTTTGGAATTTTCAATTTTAAGGTATTCTTTGCGGGTTAAACGATTTTCCCGGCATTACAGAACACCCGTAAATATTTTGTCCGCTTAGCCCTCATATGTGCAGAGTTCCCTGTCTTGCAACTATAGCATCAGGAGTGGGCGAGTAGCGTCCCCGAAATAAAAGGCAAAAAATTACCCCAAACTGATTAAAAATGAATCAAAATGACTCCTGACACATGAAGGTTTCCACAAACAAATCTGCATCCATTTTATAAAAAAATTTGCCCCCCCCCCTATAAATTCAGCCTCCTCTGAAAATCCACCCCTAAAAATCCTGGCTATATACGATCCTGGTGAGAGTTGCTCAGGCCCGTTGCTCAAAAGTGGCACCTTTTTTTCCCAAAATGTGGACCTTTTCACAATAGCGGGGTGTAAATTTGGCAAAAGTGGGACCTTGTTGCCCAAATTTTGCCCTTTGTGACCAAAAAGCCTAAAACCCCTTTTTTTCTAACTCGTTCGCTCGCACACATCATTTTTGCGGACCTTTTTTTGGAACTTTTTGGAGATTTCGGTTGATCCTCGCACCCCCGCCCCCCCCTGGCACGGCCCCTTGAGTTACTTGAAAACCCATATTTACTATATATTCCATCTTGGTGGATTCAGACGTGCCCAACCTTACGATACCTACCTCCTCCAACTTGGACAATTCATACACAGCACTATGTAAACTCTTTTATTAAGATAGCAAAGAAGACATCCCACGTGGCTGCGTCTCAGCCGGGGAGAGGAAATGTGATGCACTTTACAACTGAATTCTTGAATTCTGAACCCCGGGAAGAAGCGATATCTAAGGCTTAAGAATCTGACAAACGGCTTGGATAGGAAACGTTGTGAGCGCTGAGAGGAGACTGTCCAGAGAATTGACTTCACTCATTTTAGCAGCCGGCCTGGAAGAACATAAACTGCCTCATCGTCCAGAGTTTCCATACAATCGAAATGTCCCTGTTGTCTGCCAACTCATTGCTGTACAATCCTCGCAAATGGTCGTTTCAAAGATATTGATAAGGATCACACCTGCTCTGTTAAAAAGAGATCACCAAACTTTCGTCGAGCCCCTACGTGGACGGGTCCCTTTCAACACCCTTCTCACTAATTAGCTTACCTCTGCTATCACTAAAGAGTGGAAAAGCCCAGGGCCTGATAAGATACCCAGCGGAGTTCCTGATACACTGTTGGCCCACAATGTCTTGAATGGCTCCCAGGAGTTCTACACATGTTTGCCTTTACAACAAGTCCTTCCCCACGATCTGGAAGAGGAACTACCATCATCGCACTCCCCAACCAAATAAGCCTGTCGACGCGACAATCCCAAGAACTACCGCCCAATATCGCTTCTGTGGTTTTCCTTCAAACTCCTTGAGAGGCCGATCCTGGCCCGGCTGGAGCCAGTCATCGAATTCTATCTGTCTGACGAACAAGCAGGATTTCGCCGTTTCCGGTGCACGTCCATCTACTGAAAACTCACAAATGATATTGAGGAGACCTTTGAAAAGCGTCGTAAGGCAGCGTCATCTTGGTGGACCATACGTCAGCTCCGACCCGGTGGCACCAGGGCTTGATCCTCACGCTTCGCAGGACCATCCGGACTGTCACCTTGTACAATTCATACAAAATTAACATCTTCAATACCGTAGCTTTGTTCTTAAGACCAGTGATTGGCAGATCAGTATTTGGCTCCCATGCTGGTTTAACT
>JAMKCH010025388.1:0-20019 GCA_023653785.1 Ophioderma brevispina
CAAAAAAGGGCAGGCACCGCACGGTAGTGATCGGCGGTCTTGTGGATGTGGGGGCTTAGCCTTCGATAAATATATGTGACAATGCATGCAAAAAGGCAGGCAACTCACGGTAGTGATCGGCTTCTTGTTGGTGAGGGCTTGGCCTCAATGAATATTACGTGACAAATCATGCAAAAAGCAGGCACCTCACGGTAGTGATCGGGGCGTCTTGTTGGTGAGGGCGTGGCATTCAATAAAAATATGTGACAATGCATGCAAAAAGGAAGGCACCTCACGGTAGTTATCGGCGTCTTGGTGGTGAGGGCTTGGCCTTCAATAAATATTATGTTACAATTGCATGCAAAAAGGCAGGAAACTCACGGTAGTGATCGGCGTCTTGTTGGAGGATGAGGGGCTTGGCCTTCGATAAATATTTATGGACAAATCATGCAAAAAGGCAGGCACCTCACGGTAGATCGGCGTCTCGTTGGAGGTGAGGGTTTAGCCTTCATATAATATAAACTGTGACATGAGCATCATTGAGTTGGTAAACCATGGGACGATGACATGCAGGTGTCTGCAAATACTGCGTGGCGACGAATGGTCACGAGGAAGCAACTGTTTCTGTGTGGAGCCCACTGGTGTTTCTCCATTTTAAATGTTATTATAACTAGGAGGTGTAAAAGTGATTATCAAACTATGGTGTGTAAATCCAAACATATGCCACCCCCGGTGGTACATTATGGTTGTATTACGATTGCCGGCCAGTGCCGAGAGGGGGAGGAAACCTATGCCCAACAAATGATTTTTGCCATTGTCTTGTTGTACTTAGATTATTAAAACTTTGTGTGTAAATCCAAACCATATGCACCCCAGGTGTCCTATGGTTGTATTTACGGTTGCCGGCCAGTGCCGAGAGGGGGAAACCTATGCCCAAAAAGTGATTTTTGCCGTTGTAGTGTGTATTGTTAGAAATATTAAAAACATATGTGTGTAAATCCAACACATATGCCCCAGTGTCATATGGTTGTAGTTACGATTGCCGGCAAGTGCCTAGAGGGGGGACCTCTACAAAAAAAAGTGGTTGAGTAGGAGTAAATTAGGTATGCAAAGTAAACAAGTGTGTAACTAAGTAAATAGTTTAATAAGGACATGTAATCGCAGTGCTGTATCCTATCATAGGTACTTGACGTTGTGATTGTTAAATTTTTGTATTTTTAGCTTATTTTCAAGTTTTGTAATAAAGTACTTGAGAAACTGATTTACCGATTCACGTGCGTCATTACAGAAGGAGCGCAGGTCTGCCCCTGCACTTACCCGCGAGTCTCCGGGGCGCTTCCACCGTCCCGCACACCTTTAAAAGTCCCGGTAAAAATGCCGAAATATACGGCCGTCCCAAGGGAACCAGTTTGCAGACTCTTGTTTGGTTTATGAAACGGAGTAGAATGGACCCCAATATTTAAATCTGTTAAAAAAATATTCAAAATCGCATTGTATGGCTACTGTGCGTCGCGAATGGTATCGTGTGGTCACGAATACTGTAGATCTGATGTTTGGTCCAAATTGAGTAATAGTTGATTCTGGTTGCAGTTTATGTTTACTATTTGCTGGGTACCAAAAATAAAAGTGATGAAGTACATCTCCTACCCAATTAGCCCTGTCGAATAACACCCATACGCGTATAAAACGGTTTCTGTGTTTTTGATTGATTCGATATAGCTTTGCGTGTCCATATCTCAAGCACCCAGATTACTGCGAACGAATACTATTCGCTGGGACAAAGATTGCTACTTCAGTGATAAAAATCGATAATAGGTCGGCCAAGATTTAAGACAATTGGTGAGATTACCCCTCTCTATACTTAAGGGGATTATGTTATTTCACCATTTTTATTTTTGTGTTTTAAATTATGTTACTTGGTATATTACGATCTGGCATCGTAAAAAAAAATAATTATTGCCGTTTTACATGTGATTACAAAAAAATATCACTTTTAGGGGGACCTCTTAGTGACCTTAAGGATTTATTGGTATGAATCTTCGGCCCACATATATAATGAAATATCCATAAATAGACCGACCAGATGGTTTGCATGGTCATTGGAGTATTCCTTGCGACGAGAAAGAAAAAACAACATTTTCACGCTTACTTTCGAAGCAGTAGACGATAACGAAGCGCCACGTATTATTTACGCTATCGTTTTGCCACAAGCCATGTTTAGTCTTCCCCATGAAAGATGATCGGTTGTTAGTCAAGTTCTGGTCTGTATTAAAGACTATAGCGTTTACTTTTAACATTGAGATTAAAATCACCCAGCATTTAATTTTAACGTTTTCATTTAAAATATATAAATTTATCCAAAATAGGCATTGACATTGTGTGCTATTTTTTTTTTATAAATAATAAAAAAAGCAAAATCTTAAAATAATCATAATTTTAAATAAAATTAGGAAGGAGGAAACTCTACAGTCATACAAAAGAAGCGCTACTCGTACATGAAAGTACATAGCTGCTGAACCGGCGCATTAGAGGGGTTTCGAACACTGATCTCTCTACCGTATTTCAATATACGTCCAGGCCAACCAGACATGTTGGTGGACAAGATGCATACATTCCAGGACTGACAATAAATTCAGCGGTCAATAGATCCAGTTTAGCCGATTTGCACAGGGATCATTGACAGGTGTATTGTAGTACTGGAATGCGTCTATCCTTTCAACCAACTGGCTGGCTATCTGAATACGGTCTATACAATGGATTGGAAACCTGGGCCTTCGTAAGTGAAGCACTGATGGCCATATGGGTCATCCAAAAAAGCCCAAGCAGGTTTAAGAGGCCGCGTCATTTATACAAAATTGTTCATATTGAAATGTGGATAAGACGACATAACAGACTACATATCAAGCCAATTCAGTGTGAGCTCATTGTATTTGCCCGTATGGGATGCATGTCTCTAAAACATCACCGGGATACAAATTCTGTTAAACAGGGTCTCTGGAATGGTATATGGTGTTCGGTAGACCAAGATGCCCGCCCGTTTGCTCCATTCATCTAAGATAAATTACTGTAGTGTGTAGCCAATCCATTGCATAGAGAACAGGGTTACAGTGCGTCTGCGATAAAACTATAAATATTACCGCGACCCCTTTTCAAATGTCCATGTTTCATGGAGGGTAGTGTTTAGGCCAACTAAAAACCTTTGTTAATCACAAAATGATATCGAAAACACCCCTCTAAACATTTTTCTACAAATCACTTGAGGTTTTATTAAAAAGTGTAGTTTTTTGAGCAATAAAGATTCTAACGACTTACGCCTCCTACCTGTGTGCTCAACGAAGTTCACAAGGATGGAGGCTTGTGGCAAACTTGCTTGGATATATGCGCGTATGGGAATATGTCGCTGGAGCTTTCTGTTTCGGTATTGCATGCGACGCAGTGTAAATATACCACAGGGAATAAACATTACATGGTAGCTTCCATGATTGTTGTACAGTGTGTACATTGGTCGGAATAAATTGCAGGATTTCTTAGCGAGGAATATGCCAATGGCCACGAAACCATCTGGTAGTTTTATTTAGGGATATTCATTATATATGTGCCTATAGCTTTACCTATATAAATCACTTTACCCTCGCGTTACAACGGGGAGGGGTTTTTTCAGGGGTTTACCACGCCAGGTGTGAAAATGAGGGCGGCACCCTCATCGCAGAAATTTCTGAGTCATCCTTTAAAGGTCCCGAAATGAGTGATAAACCTACTCCAATATCTTTACGGACATTACATTCAATTACATGGCGACAGAAAAAAAACACTACAGTGACATCATTAGTCGAAAACTATTGATTTTCAGTCAGTGTATGAATAGATTCACACCATCAGTGGAATGTCTAATAACTCCTTTGAAAAATCAATAGTTTCACTAAATGATGTCATCACCAAACCCAAATATGAATGCTTTCTAGAACTCCTTGTAAGACTTGAACACAAAACCACATCAATGCTATTCATTCCTGGGACCTTTTTAAAGGACTGACTCAGATCCCGAGGAGGGCGACCCTCAATTTTCAAAACAAATCGGTTTTTTTTGCATACACAAAAATGCTTGTGGGCTTATACTAATCATTGATGTGAAACGAGCTAACCTCAAAATCGATGTCCTTCAGATAGAAAATCACACAACTTGGTACACATTATCCTATGGCCACTGCCTATCCATAATCCCATACATGCATGAAAACAAAATATCCGATTGCAGTCTCCATCTTGCAATGAGCATTGTAGATGACTATCTTTAGTTCCAGTTAGACTATAGTCACACAAAAAATAATATATTTCAAAATCTCGAGTCAGCCTTATTTCATGACCAACCGTGACAGTGATTTTACCAATTCATAACAGGTATGAAGAGGTTCGCCAAGAAAATTCTACATGAATGATACACTTAAATTACTTAGTTATTCATTAATAAAGGTAAAATTTGGTAAGAAGTTGTGCCCTGGGTACAGTGGTAAGTTGTTACATCTACAGGGCAAGTTCTACAGGATGTCGACCATTTAATTTTCAGCACGCGTATACAAATAAGAACAAAAAGTTTCACTATTTAATCCTTGAATTTGAATTAACCTTAAAAAAGATCACAACTTCTGAAAAACAAAAACATTAAATCCTTCAATCTTGACATTTTCTCTTAGCCTTCCCCCTTCCCTCTCTCTTACTCAACTCACACACACAAGTGACACTCGGGCTCTTTCCCCCTGCTCGCTCTTCCTACCTCCTGTCTTCTCTCTGTTCTAGTCCCTGCAAATTAAAAGTCCCCCCAAAAGCTGACAAACGTCCCCACAAAACACACGCAACACCCCACACAATTACACACACCACACAACAACACAACAAAATAGACTGCAACGTTTACACAAAGATAATACATGGAGGCAAAGGTATTTTCGCCTCTCATCATTTCTATAATTAGGTACTGAATTGAACTTGCGCAACATCACGATGGCAGTGTCATGGATTGTAAATTGAAAATTGACAAATGATCTGCTCAATGACTGCTGGAAAGCGTAGCGCTAGGATAATGACGATTGTTGCAAAAACTGCGGACCCCAAATCTATATTAACAACTATGTATTAAATTTTCTGGCCAGCTCTCAAAAAATTATTTATAACGATATATGAGTATAATTCAGCCACCAAGCACGGTTATACAGGCCGGGGTTATAAGCAATCTGTATATCTACCCAAGATATCAGTTGTTCAAAGCACTGTTTATTTCTTCTGCATTAATGGCGTAAAATAATTGGGAGTTCGGTATCTGCACCATGAGGATATACATATAAAAGTTCACGACAAAAAACATAAAACATTTCCAAAAACACCTCTCTCTCTTCTCCCTCTTAAATGGTTCAATAACCTTAAATGCGACGACTACTACTTTATATTAAGAACTCCTTGGTGCTTGCATTCAACAGTTATCAAGTGCATCTTCAGTAGATAGCACGTTTGCCCATTCGTCCTGTTTTATCGCCCGCTTGTCCTGCTTCATATATTATAACCCTCGGGTTGAGCTCAGATCTATAATACCAATCATCAGAGCGAGGTCTGCTGTTTATCGAAGCTTGCGAACTGAGAGAAATATATCAAGCTCCGAGACAAAACAAATACATGCATATTCCAGGGCCGACATACATATTATACAGTTAATTTATTTATCGTAACCATTAACCATTCACATTTCAGTCAATAAATACTACACGATACATATACTGCATTCAAATTTGGTGGCCAGATTTCAAGTGGCACAATTTTTTATGAGGAAATGTGTGCTATCTGCTAAAAAATAAACTAAATCGTCACACGCAGGATAAAAGCCAAAACAGTTTATATTTTTTCATTCGCTTATACTCTGGAGAGATTTTCACTCAGTTTTGTGAATTAATATTTACATTAATTCATTGTTGTTTCCATGTTCATTTTACGAATTCAAAGCCACCATCTGTCATGCTGCTCCTTCAAAAGTATGAAATGTGAATGTTTAACACTTAACTGCATAAGGGGGAGGGCTGCAGTAGGGGCCCATTTCTTGTTTTTTCAGCCGGCGTTTTTTAACGCTGCATTATATTTGGATTATATTTTTTGTATTTGTCTAACTTTTAGTTGCAAGCGCTTGCAATGGTGCAAAAAAATCAAATCCATCGTGTCGTTTTTGCGTTAATTAGCATGGGTCCCTAAGAGCCCCCCCTTATGCACTAACGGAAGTACCCATGACAAAAATGAAAAATGTTAATAGAGTTACTGTGATTCTGATTTTCATAATGCATACACCTAGTGACATAAACAAAGTAAATAATTAATCACAAAATTCATGCAAAGTATAGTAGGCCAGTGGTGGCATAACATTTTATATGTACATCATGTAGCGGTTTACGGTAGAAACCTATGGTAAATTATACAAGTAACCCTAAAAAATATGTGTAAACATGTGTAAAGTTTTACTTGGATAATTTTGTATTTTATCGACCACGTATTCAATTTGTCATATTTGTAAGATCACTTGAAATATTCTGATTGGACATAATATGTGCACCATTTTAAATAAGAATTACTGTGAATCAAATGTTAGTGCTGCAGCACCAACCATTTTAGGAGAGTGCTACCGGGGCCGGAATAATAACATTTGTCATCATAGCTAAAATTGACCGTAGGGATGTGGAGTTCATGAAAACAGGTGATGACAAAATTAAAAGTGGTGGCAATTTGCATACGACGCCATTTTCCAAATTGTAAGACATCTTAAAGCCAAAAACACCTAAGAAGACTATTTTGGTGTAAACATTTTTTTCTGGGTCAAGGAGTTCAATAAAACTATTCCCAAAACCATAAAATGTTGCATGTGCCGATATTTTCCAAGATGGCTGACTATTTATTGGCACAAACCTTACATTTCTTATTGTATAGCCTATGAAGATGATTGTGGTGTCAAATTAAAATTTTTCTGGGTCAAGGAGTTCAATCAAACTATTTAAAAACTGTCAGGTAAATATAAAAGTAATGAAGTTTTCATACGTCACTATTTTCCCAAAATGGTCAACATAAAAAGGCAACATCCTTTATACCTCATGCTATACAGCACATAGGATGACGATTTTGGTGACAAAATGGATGTTTTATAGGTCAAGGATTTCAACAGCCATATTCTCAAAACTGTCAGATGAGTCGTGAGTCATGTTATTCATGGACTACCAATGTGGCACCCAAAATGTGACACCTTGACTACTCTATATGTATTCACCCAAAACATATATCTGGAATTGCATGGTAATTTTGATATTAAGGCCTGTATTATTTTAATATAAACCATTATTTGTTTGTTTCAGATGTGTCAAGAGTAAAATGGCCCCGAATTTCGAACAATTAAATGGTCAAGGTCACGTGCACACCTATTGGTAGTCAATGTTTTGGGGTTTTCGTTCAGAGGGGGCATAAAGCGCAGTTAGGAAGTTCTGAGGAGGAGTTACCGAGGATTCTGTGTTGGTATTAATTATCAAGCATCTGGGTTAAAATATTTTACCACTTTGCCGCATTAAGCCTGACATTGCAGTAAGTTAACACTCTTGG
Organism: Ophioderma brevispina; assembly: GCA_023653785.1. Taxonomy (NCBI): domain Eukaryota; kingdom Metazoa; phylum Echinodermata; class Ophiuroidea; order Amphilepidida; family Ophiodermatidae; genus Ophioderma; species Ophioderma brevispina. The sequence continues at coordinate 7,597 of JAMKCH010025388.1, forward strand.
GTACTTGTATTTAAAATATTGGGCTATCATGGAATAAAAGTAACAAATGCAAAAAAAAAATCACCTTTATATTCATCCTACAGTTTTTAGAATAGTCTTATTGAACTCCTTTACCCAGAAAACACTAATTTTGACACCAAAATCATCTTCCTAGGTTATATAATAAGAAATACAAGGTTTCTTTGACGAGATGTCGGCCATCTTGAAAAAATAGCCGTGGAAATTTATATCCACGACTCAGACAATTCTGGCAATTGTATATTGAACCTCTTGACCCAGACAACATATATTCCGACACTAAGTCACCATAGTAGTGCTATTACCTTTAAAATGGCGGCCATTTTGCAAAATGCTGGTTTATGCAAATTGCCATCACTTTTATTTTTGTCATCACGTGTTTTCATGAACTACACGACCCAATGATCAATTTTAGCTATGATTGCAAATGTTATTATTCCGGCCCTGGTTGGTAGAAATCTAAGGCCATTTTTCACCTGATGCTGCAGCACTATGTTGCTGCTTTTTGCAACCTAAATTTGGCAAACGGCCTTTAGTCGACATATTCACTTAAATATTAAAACTATAGCAATCTCTGTGCAGGGAAAGCCGACGACAGCTATTAGGAATGAATAGCTGAAATTATGATTTTCCAGCTAGCTATAGACATCGCCAACTTGGTGTTATGTTTGTAATTATTCGTTCATAATACTGCCAAACATATTGAGGAAATGGGGAATCCCTCCGAGATGCTGTTGTATTTCAGGTGATCTGTTCTTGCTCCAGAGGAAAACAATGTGACGTGACTTACGCGAGAGTGCCATCTAATGAGGTGGAATTTGTGCAGGTCGAAATTTTAAAACACTTTTTCTTCATGTTCGATGCATTTGCAATTAAGAATTTTGGCTTATTGACATAAACGCAGGCTAAAAGCGATTCTTTAATGTACCATGTAATATATATACGAGTGCTGCAGGCACTTTAGCACTCATTTCAAAATGTGTATTTCTATAAAGGCTTTGACATGTAGGTTCAATATATTTGGCCAAGTAAGTCGGTCACGTGTGGTATCACTATGTGAAGTATGAACTAAAGGCTTGCCCAGCCCCAGGCCAAATTATGGCAGCCTATTAAGAATTAATTTTGTTTCATTTCTTTTCTATGAATATATGATTTTCCTTGGTCACTGATTAGCGAAATTATAAGTTATTTTTGCTGCATATATAGCGCTAACACACCGGATAATAATAACGGCAATTTAGATTCTGATAGCTCTCATTATAGCAGACATGATATTGAACCTTTTGGGGAGGAAAATTGACCGGGATCCAGGGGCTGCCCGTATGCCCTCTGGCGGGTTCCAAGAGCCCCAGCCCTGCAAAACCTCCCAGCCTCCGGAAGCTACTGCCCGAGTCCTTTTCAAACTTGGTCTTACTTTCTTTTACCATTTGAATAGCTATCTGTTAAATAATTCTATGCCAATCTCTACGATTCCGATTCGCATTATATACGTCTACGTATATAAATTTATCAATAGGTGAATTACACGTATAGATTCTCACCAAGAGCGTTATACTTTTCTTCGTTCGTCGTGCATTTTCGTCAATTTGTCACTAGTCCTGAAAGCAACGGATCCCATCCCGGCTTTTGCTATGTCGTAATCGTGTTTATTCCCTTTCTACTCGAAATAGCTTTAAAGGTGGGTGACCCGATCGGTAAACACATGGCCCCCCCCCCACTTCAATGGAGATTTTGGTATTAGAACAAAGGTCATATTTTTCTCAGTTACCCCAGTGATATACCCCAGTGATATTTTAGGCCCAGGAAATGTTTCCTTTTGATTTTATGAACAAAAATGTCTCACAAGTGTGGTATACCACAATTTAGTACACATTTTTGCTTCTACTATCCAAACGGCTGGACCGATTTAACAATCAAAATTGTAATCGGATATTTTTGGTGCTATATGCTCCCATGTGAAGGATAAAATATATGAAATTTTGATCATGATCGGGTCACCCACCTTTAATACACGGTGTCCGTCAATGTTGCTTCTGAGTGCTCTCAGAGTTTCCCCAAGCTTGTCCATCTTTTGTTTAACGCCGTATCCACGACCCATGCAGCAGGATGGATCTGGTTAGAGCAGGAGCAGAATATCATAGGGGCCTTATTTAAGGAGTTGTTTACCCCCCCCCCCCACCCCCACTACAGAAAAGGTTTAACACCTTCGGTAGTTAGTATAGACCCTTTAGATTAATGCATAGGTAGGTAGTACTCTCAAATTGTGTATCACTTTTTCAATAGGGGCCAATTTAAGTTTACACAGGGGTCAAATTTTTAAAATGCCCCAAACATGTTGAAATGTATGCCATATTGTCCATCTAATCACAAGGATTCCAAAAATGTACACTTTGTACCACCTACGACCATTGGTTTTTGAGTTATAAGGTAAAATGACAAAAATGGTAAAAAGGTCAATCTCAATTTATACAGGGGTCAACATTAACAGTTAATCTGATTATATTTTAAATACTTGCATGTTATTGCCTGAGGCAAGATGACTCCTAAAAGTATAGTTTTGATTATGTTAAATGGTTACTTACGGAGATACGGGTCAAAGAAGGTCAACACCAATTGGATTATGTTGCCCTACCTATTTTGTCGCATAACATGGTAACTATGCATTGCAGATGGTACAAACTATTCCTTATTTTGACACATTAAGCTAGATAAATACACTTCTTTCATTTTGACCAAAACAGGAGCAACTTCTGATTTTGACCCCGGTACAAATAGAAAATTGACCTTTTTACCATTTTAGCCATTTTTTACCCTATTACTCTCCGCAAAAAGTATCATAGATGGAGTTAGATGGTACAAACTACAAACTATACATTTTTGAATCCTTATGATTAGACGGACAATATGGCATACATTTCAACATGATTGGAGCATTTTAAAAAATTTACCCCTGTGTAAACTTAAATCCTATTGAAAAAGTGATACCAAAATTTGAGTGTACTACCTACCTAGCATTGATGTAGAGGGTCCATACTATAACTACCAAAGGTGTCAAACCTTTTCTGCAGTGAGGGGTAAACGATGACGTTTGACCTGGGTCCGTGCTCCTCCTCTAGGTAGGCAGGTTCAAAATTTTGAATAATACGTCGCCTAGAAAATCTGAAAGGGGGGGTTCAAACGCAGTGGCGTAAATTTGTTGTTGACATGGGGGAGGGTAGTGTTAATAGAAATTTATGAATGAAACAGATTTTTGCTGACAACATATGCTACGAGTACACTGAAAACATTAGCCACGAAAAGGGTCTTATTTGACAAAAAATGACGAATTATGAGTTTATACCTTTTTTATTAAATTAGTCATGTCCATCAAAATGAAAAATTTAATATGAATGCATTATTTGTCTTAATTTGTCATGTAATTTGTAATGCACTAGAAATTACAAATTAACGACAATTTAATTAATTTGTCATGCATTTTTAAAGAGTGAAATTTTTTATGTTATGAAAATATCTGTGATGATAAAAATTAATTTGAAAAGCTTATAATTGTTAATTGAACATTATGAAAACACTTCTAGCTGTATTTTCTTGGATGATCAAAAATTAAATTGCATGACAATTTTTTAATTTATCAAATAAGATCCTTTCCCTGACAAATTAATGTTTTTCTAACTCTCTGTCCGATCCTACTTACTATAACTTACAATTTTTCATGGCACCACACGCTGTATATGTATGCAACTATGTATACAAATTTTCAAATGTATATAAGGGAAAATAAAATGCGAATTACTGTTTGAATCTAATTATTAGTATACCTGTAAAAATGAGAATTTCAGAAAGAGCTCGCTTCTATTATCGACCTTTTAATTTCAATTGAGCACAAACCCCATATTTTTCAGAAACTGGGGTCCAAGCATCCCCTCAATTTTCTACGTTACATACTTGACTTTCCAACAGCAAATTTAATAACTTACCTTTTGTTCTACAACCCCCCCCAAAAAAAAAATAAAAACCAACAACAACAACAAGAAACTTTAGCGTTTCGAAATTCGAATTCAGGTGCATAAGGCTGATCAAAATGTGCATTTGACATGTTTGACAGCCAGCCTTCTTTTATCCTCATTATGAAATTATTTGTCTCAAAATATTAGCGAATCACTGAACATGCTAAATGATCCCTTCGCGTGCAAAAAAGGACCAAAGCAATCATATTCGGTGCTGTTGACTAAGGTCCGGAAAACTGCTCCCGGATAAACGGGACAAATCAATGTCCGTGCATCTGATGATTGTGTTTTTGCTGATAAGACAATCAAATTAAAAAGGAAAAAAAATCAATGATTCAAGTAAAAACTAAGAGTTAATACTATTATCACTCACACGCAGTGACAATATCCTCTGTCAAAGAGGCAGAGCAAATCAAATGGAATATGATTGGGATACAAGTACCACTTCATCATATAGTTGTTGGGAATGAAATTTAACGCACATTTGCTGTACGGTCGCACACAAAGATGTTCTATATAGATAGAGACAAAGAGGTTCTATATAGATAGAGAGGCAAAATGTTACGTAATCTTTAGAAATTCACCGTCTCGCATGTTTTGCCGACCACAAAGAAAACATAGAGTACCAACAATAGAAAGCAATGGCTGCCTCCGCTTCTTCCACATACTCTGGGTGCCGCTTTGCATATACACTAATCGGTAGTGATACAAATTGATGTGTTAGAGGTGGCCAGGTGTAATAATAGTGCACCTGGATCAGTGTGCTCAGATACTCACTCGCTTAGGTGCTTAGGCGCGCTTAGGAGGATGTATTCATTGAGGCGGTTTATTTAAATCAAGACGATTGACGTGTCATTTCATTCGTTGTGTGGCCATGGGTAGGACAAAATTTAACCACCCAATAGCACCCAACATCCAACAACTGATATTTTGGCGGATTGTTTGTATCGAATTGACATTATGTGTGTATACAAGCACCCAAACTGATAATTATTCCGTGCAATATTCAAAATGTCAGCGCCAAAAAAAAAAAAAAAAAAAATTGACAGCCAGCCTTCTTTTATCCTCATTATGAAATTATTTGTCTCAAAATATTAGCGAATCACTGAACATGCTAAATGATCCCTTCGCGTGCAAAAAAGGACCAAAGCAATCATATTCGGTGCTGTTGACTAAGGTCCGGAAAACTGCTCCCGGATAAACGGGACAAATCAATGTCCGTGCATCTGATGAGTACCTGGATATAACAATGTTACCACCCAACTAAATGTCGGAGCATGCTGCAATTTTGAGAAGAAAAGTGTGCAGGGCGTATGAAACATATCATTTTACATCTTATACAGAACCAAAATTTGAGAAAAAAAGCACGATGCAGTATCGTTATTGTTTTTTTTGCTGATAAACAATCAAATTAAAAAGGAAAAAATCACCTGATCAAGTAAAAACTCAGAGTTAATAACCAAAGATCTCGAGGCAAAACGTTACGTCATCTTTAGAAATTCATCGTCTCGCATGTTTGGCCGACCACAAAGAAAACATAGAGTACCAACAATAGAAAGCAATGGCTGCCTCCGCTTCTTCCACATACTCTGGGTGCCGCTTTGCATATACACTAATCGGTAGTGATACAAATTGATGTGTTAGAGGTGGCCAGGTGTAATAATAGTGCACCTGGATCAGTGTGCTCAGATACTCACTCGCTTAGGTGCTTAGGCGCGCTTAGGAGGATGTATTCATTGAGGCGGTTTATTTAAATCAAGACGATTGACGTGTCATTTCATTCGTTGTGTGGCCATGGGTAGGACAAAATTTAACCACCCAATAGCACCCAACATCCAACAACTGATATTTTGCCGGATTGTTTGTATCGAATTGACATTATGTGTGTATACAAGCACCCAAACTAATAATTATTCCGTGCAATATTCAAAATCTCAGCGCCCAGCACGGACGACTGGTTTTGAATGGGCTTCACCCCCTTGGTCGCACATCACAAACACATACCAATTCCAAACTGGTGAACATTGTGAGCAACTTGATCCTTCAAATATTGAATGCAAAAAATAATTAAATTTTCCACTATTCTAAAACATTTATGGACCAAAATACTTTTAATGATAAATATATAATCATCTTTTATTTTACCATACCAAATTCATTGACATTGTCAATGTTTGCCTATTTTGTTTGCATGGGTTCATTTGGGAATTTCCGTCTTCAGATGTTTTTGTCTGTTTTCCCCATACAGTTTTAAACTTAAACAGATTGTAGTATGTGACTATTAAAGTGGCCTTTCAAATTTTAAACCACGTCCATAATATACCCGCCCTGCTATCATCGTAGCGGCAAGATACAAAGGTCTGAACTGACACTGGATATTTTGCATTGCTCTCATGCATTTCAAGCTTATTGATGTGAAAACAATTCCAAGTCGAATGATATGTTAATTCATATGCAACATGATATGTCTATTGGTACGTTTCATCATCTAATGATAATGAAAATCACTGCATACACGATTATCCTTTCAAATTGAATAAAACACGGATGTTTAACCTGTTTCGGCAATTTTGTAACGTACCTTTTGATATGTGTATTGTTTTTACATTGTATTAATGTTTATACGTGTATAAGTTCATTCTGTATACAGAGTGAATCAAAAAAAAATTGTGCATGAAAAAACACAAAATTTGACCCTGTCCTGTTTACTCAACTGTGATGCAGTTGATGTTTTCATGATCTGCATATTTTTGACTTTCTATGCTGAAAAAATGACATAATTTGGTGAAGAAATGAGGTAGATATGAAAGATTTTCACGGCTGATCCAGAAAGATTTGTCACCCTATTCAGACAAAATAATGGAACTGAAACTCAGCTTAACTGTGTAAATCCCATTGGAATGGGGTAAAAATAGATCAGCCGCGAAAATCGTTCATATCTACCTCATTTTTTGAAAAATCGACCCACATATGTGGATATGTGGAAATAGCAAGCAATTTTATAATTCTGACCTTTTTGGAGTCACAAAGGTCGCATGAGATCACCAACATGTGGGACACTACCCAAGGACCAATGTACCCAAGTCCCGGGACCCAAGTGCCATTGAAATTGATCAATATATGTGGATACACCAAGGTTTTTTTTATCATTCTTACCATTTTTGAACCATGACCTCTACTGACCTCCAGATGACATTTGACCCCACTCACGAGAGGGGTAATTTTGGGGGACTAGTACCCAAAGACCATTACAAGTGGCCTGGAAATGAAACTGCACTAAACTTTCCAAACTAAAAGAAATATCGAAGCTTTATATCAAGAGCTGTTCAAATTTGAAATCTTATCCTTGTGAGTCCCAATCCACAAGGGACACCTATCTTTACATACAAATGGAAATTTTGCGGTTTATGGCCAATTTTATTTTTTTTTAAATATATACTAAAGCCCCCCCCCAAGTGAATTTTTTAACTATTTGCTTAATCTTTTTGAAATGTTTGCACTGGTGGTTTTAGGTCTTTTTGTATCAAATTGATATTATCTGCATGTACACCTTAGGTCAAGGTTAATGTGAACATTCCCTTTATATGTCATTTCTTTTATTTGGAAAATTCATTGCTGTTTTTAATATCTTTATATTCAGTAGTTCCTGCAGTCATTTAAAAATTAAATATTTGTACAAGTTTAAAATTTAATTGAATGTGTTATCAAAGCTGTATATTGCTTTTTAAAGGTCCATGGTCTGATTGCTAAAAGCCTCATCCCCAGTGACCCCAGATTTTACCGGAAGTGGTCAAAATTTTGGTATCAGAAGCAAGCTAATATTTTTCTCACTTACCCTGTGAAATCTTAGGGTTAAAGCCAGATGTTTGGTTTGGATGTTATGAGCAAAAATATGCCCCATTTTGGTCGACCAATATTAATTTTACACAGTACTCTATATGGGGATTACAAAATCACGTTCGTAGCTCTCACTCTAAAACGGTTTGAAATATCGTTGCAAAACTTTACAGATGGGGTTTTGGTTTGAAGACCATTCTATCAATATGAAAAAAATTATAGACTTAATTCGGGTAATCCCCTTTAAGTGTTTAATTTAGTGCTTAAGTGTTACATGTGCTCCAGCAGATAAAGCACCTGACCCACATGCCAAAAGTTTGTGATTCCCCTACAGTAATATTATATGGTGGAGTCTGGCCCAATCGCGTTGAAAGAGAGATGGGCACTCTGTACCTGACACACATTTCCGTCGTCTTTACCTTTACTTTTTTTACCAAACTGTGCAATGTATTTGAGTGTTGAACATGTGAAGTGTAAAAAAATGCTACAAAACACCTTAGTCCTGCTAGCACGACCTGAGATTCATGTCTTTCAACAATATGTCATTCACTGATCAGTATTTTCAGTAAGATAACGTCCAATATTAAAGGTATAGGTGGCAAGTTACAATTATTGGAACTACAAAACACCTGCACCTATAAATGTAGGGAATCAAAGAGAGCTCTCTTCATCAAAGTTTAGGCAGCATAGGTTATGTGAAATGTACCCTTGAAAATGATCACCTATATATTTATCAAAATACTTTCTTATTTACACAATTTCATAATTTAATTGGTACATTTCTTTCTGACATAGACCTAAGTATAAAGGCCTACTTTGTGTCAATATGTTGAAATTACTGTGCAGGATAGTTTAGAATGACCAGAGCTCAGTTGAGTCAGTTAGGTGACTATCATACTTTTCTTTCACAAAAATCTCAAATTTCAGCTTTTAACCTAAATTACTTTGCATTTCAGGTGAAGTTTCTCGAACACAGCTATTAAAAGCCTAAATACGTCCTACCTGGTTGGACTGATTGAGGCATTTTCATCTGTCCTGGATATTATTTGAGCAGCACATGTATTCACAGTGGTATGCTCTGAAACAAAATACAATGCGATACAAATACCAAACGATTAGTATATAAGTGTGTTTTTCTTTAAACGCTGACTCAGATTGTAGAGATTCCCCCGGGAGATTCCCCGATCACATGAGGGCGCATTAAATTTTCAAACAAATCACATTTTTTGCATATACATAATGCTTGTCCATGCGCTAATCACTGTGTGAAATAACTACTTAGCTCGAATCGAAGTCCTATATAGAGAATCACAACTTTGTAATAAAATTCCGGATCCGGAATTCTTGTTATACACGGTATCCAATGGCACTGTTTATACTCTGCATAATTGAAATAGTTATGAAAATCCGATTCATCTCTAACTTTTGAACTAAGCATTTTAGGTAACTATCTTTACTTCTATGACTATTTTGAATTACTACACAACATTAACAAAATTATTTTTTCGAAATCTCTGAATCAGCCTTTAAATTCATTGTCTTATCATTTAATTTTACATATTTCGCTCTGGGCACTATGAGAGCAGCATGAGATTGAGAGCAGCATCCCCGGGCAGCATCCATCGTGCTAACGGAATCACTGACATACCCGGCATTATGCTCGGAAAAAATGCAAGTGAAGAATTACATCCCCAGGAGAACATGCCACGATTCCTTTGGGTTTTATTCTATGAAGCCACATGCACGCTCACGACGATTTCGTCAATTCCGTAAAAACATGCATAAATCGAGATGAAATGATTCATGGATTAATACCTTTTTCTCGTGACTGCCAGTGCCACTAATGCTTGTGTCGTAATGCGTAAACGTTAAACGTAGTAATATGCATGCACGTAGAGAATTTTGGTCGAGTTTCTGCCCCGGGTTTTCTGCCTTGTCGGTATGGCTTTTTATCACATATGCCGCAAATTATATTAATCCATGCTTGGTCCTAAGCTTCCACACTATCCAATAGATAAAAGTGAATTCACACTGATTGGGGAAATAGAATTACACTTGAAATCACGAACCCCTCAGTGTATTTACCGTACCAACATTCACGCAGACGACGACAGCGATTTTTGTTTTGTAATTAATGCAAAATTTTTGCTGGTTTCTATGAACAACATCTCTCGTAGGCGGCAGTACAGAAAGGAAATGATCAGGTGGGATACCGAGTACCTAAAATGGGTCGACTTTGAAGCGCCGCCATACGTCTTCAGCAGGCGAAATACACGGTCATCCAGGAAACACGACAAAACAACGAGGGCCGTCAATCAGCAAGGTGCGAATCATGATTGGTTTGAATGTAGAGTTTGGGCGGAGCATGATCGACTGGACAAAATGATTACACACTAAAAACGCCAAGTCAACTATGCACCGACAAAAAAAATGGGGTCAAAATTATGACCACAAAAAGAGTCATTTCACACGTTTTTGACCACTACTAAGTGGTCAACATTTTAACCCCAGTTTTAGTCGGTGCATAGTTGACTCAAAACGGGGTCAAAATGACCCCGTTGTTGAAAATATTTTTAGCGTGTATAAAATGTTGAAAATGCTCCACATCTAAAGGCTGACTGAGAGATTTCCCGAGCGGATGCCGCCCTGGTATTTCTAACAAATCGTGTTATTTTTCACATACATAGCCTCGGCCTATAGCTCTATGAATCAATAGCTGAGCTCAAATCAACGTCGTTCATAAAGAAAATCACAATAAAATTGCGGAACTGATTTTCTTTCTCAATTAAGAAAGTGAACATTTTGAGAAATTTGCAGGCTTTGGATCTAAAATTCGGCTAAAATTTAACTTTCAGGCAAACATTTTCACAAAAAAGGACCTTAGGAACTGAATTTATATGGCATGAACTGCTGGAGATATGGAGAGGCGCGAAATATGTCCATGTCCGCAAATACCATACCACTTCCCTATGTGGTATGTACGCCCTCTACTTGAATACGCTGTTCCTGTTTGGAATTCTGGTTTAACAGCATATCAAATTCATTTAAAAAAAAAAAAAAAAAAAAACCGTTGTTGAAAATATTTTTAGCGTGTATAAAATGTTGAAAATGCTCCACATCTAAAGGCTGACTGAGAGATTTCCCGAGCGGATGCCGCCCTGGTATTTCTAACAATTTTGAGAAATTTGCAGGCTTTGGATCTAAAATTCGGCTAAAATTTAACTTTCAGGCAAACATTTTCACAAAAAAGGACCTTAGGAACTGAATTTATATGGCATGAACTGCTGGAGATATGGAGAGGCGCGAAATATGTCCATGTCCGCAAATACCATACCACAGTCCCCTTGTGGCAGTACGCCTCTACTTGAATAAGCTGTTCCTGTTGGAATTCTGGTGTAACAGCATATCAAATCTTTAATGAAAAAACTCAGAAAAGAGCACTTACAATAATTTAGGCTTTGCTGCCTTAATTACTCACATGCTCTTGAGCAATGCATCTTCTTAGTCTTGAAGCTCGCATTGGGAAAATATGTGACACAAGTTTGCACTGGATGTTATATAATTCAACGATGTTTAGAGATTGGTTACCAAAACAGGTTAGACCTAGAATTCCGTGGTTCTCGGCTTTCGCGACTCGCTATATTCAAAGACTATAAGCGTGGGCCGCACCATGACCTTGACTGGCACGTGACCTTTGATCTCATCAAACTATGAGGGGTCGCATGATGCCACCTATGACAAAAGTGTGGTTCCAAGTGAACTTCAAGTTTTCAATTTACATCAATTTTACATTTTAAGGCCCATTTTGCAACGTGACCTCACATGACCTTTGACCTTTCAACATGACCTTTGACTTCATCAACATAGAGGGATCCATTGTGCCACTATGACAGAAGTTTGGTTCAATTGAGTAAACTTTTCAATGAGGTCCACAATTTAAAAAAAACTAACATTTGTGACCACCCACACATACACACATCACACATCAGACACATACACACGCACAACGGATTGCTAAGTGGTCCGTGCCAGCTATAGCTGGCGGCCCCAAACAAGGTGCAAGATCACTAGAAATAGTACAAGCTATGAAGATCAAGTGCAGAACAAATCGTTATAAAAATAGGTATACCCTATTTGGTTGATCTTTTGAATAACTTGACTTTTTAATTAGACGTCTTAAAACCGTAGTTGGCGGTGCCTAATTTTATGTGTTTATGCGACAAATACAAATTCAGTTGTAGTTTATATATCAATTGTAGTTTGTGCGTGAGGTTGGATATGTATATATGGATAGGAATTATAATATGGGCGTTTCTGTGAATGAATTCATTGAGTTTGTTGGGATGCGAGACAATTAGTATTGTGTTGTGAGTGAGTGAATTGGGAGTGAGTGAGCGAGTGAGTGGGCGGGTGAGTGAGAGCTAGTGAGTGAGTAAGTGAGTGAGTGAGTGAGTGAGGGAGTGACGTGGGAGTGAGTGAGTGAGTGAGTGAGTGAGTGAGTGAGTGAGTTGAGTGAGTGAGTGAGTGAGTGAGTGAGTGAGTGAGTGAGTGAGTGAGCGAG
>JAMKCH010025389.1:0-19706 GCA_023653785.1 Ophioderma brevispina
AACCTTCTTTGAGCTAATCCTCCGTTCTAATAATGCCACATGATCGTTAGTACCATGTATAATGGGGGATATTCCTCATCTGCTTCGCTCATGGTATACGATAATTTGAAATTCAGTGGGGGAAAGTGAATGCATCCATTTGTTAAAAGGCTTTCCGAGTTATTTATGTGTCGCAAATCATCTTTAAAAGATCATTTTAAATTAGAAGGTATGACCGTGGTTAAGCTTTAACGAAAATATCCCCAGAATTAACCTGTGCCGTTAATTGTTAATCCTAGGCATGTTGTTCTGACTATCTTTCCTTCCTGGCCTTCCAAAAGGCAGTTGGCGCATTGTGGTTAGTTGCCTCTTAGGATTGAAAGGTCATGGGTTCCAACCCCAACACATCATCCATGTTTTTTTTTTTTTCATTGGATTGTCCTCATTCACTTGCTTGTTTTAATTATTAGACATTTATTTTTTTTAAATTCCCACTGTGTTATCTGTAATAACATATTCTTGTTCCGACACCACGCCTTTCCTGTTTTTTTACTGGATTACCCCGGAGCACTTATTAGTTATATTATTAGTATTGTAACCACTAAAGGTTGTTAAATTCATTGGTTTTGCTGTATTAACAGATTATTTCCTCTTGTAGCAAACATTCACACATTAAATGTATGCATTTGTTGTAGTGCATAAGACATGACCCACTTACTACTTGTTGCATTCTAGGGACTGATCAATATTTACTTTTAAGTAGGGGGTAGAATTCAGTGGGAAACCATTTTTTTCAAGAAGGAACAAACACATTCAATTAAAACAGGGCACACCCAAAATTTTGTTGAAACTTGAGAGTCTCGAAGGACTTGCAGATGGTTTAAGGACAGATGTCAACCTTGATTTTCCGAGTATCTATTTGGGATTTGTAACTTTGCAAATTTTGATTATTGTATGTAACAGTATACATTTCTAGAAAGAAATTTGACGATGAACCGCGTGATAGGCATCAGTAATGTAAAACCTACTTGCCGTATTTTTGAGAAAAATCTAAAAACAATGATTTTTTTGCCCCCAAAATTTGTCAGACAGCAATAACACAAAAACAAACACCTCACACAAAAAATATATTTCTATGTATTTTTTTATGAGACAAAAGACAAATTTGTCTAGGGACGGTTTTTTTTGACAGTTATCAAAAAAATTAGCTTACTTTTCGAATATAAGGAAAAATGTCAAAAAGTGTGATTTTTAACCTTTCTTCTTTTCCAAATTTTTGGTTTTTTTTTTTTTTTTTTTTTTTTTAAACCAAACTTGAGAACTTTAAAACTTGAGAAAACCGTCCCTAGAGAAGACCGATTTGCTATCTTAGGAAAGTTTAAACCTTACCTTTTACTTTCGGTATTTTTTGGAGTTATATGGTCTGAAAAATTTGCCAAATTTTGCGAAAATTGAACATTGAGAAAATCTGTGTTTTAGTAAAGAAGTGACTTTTCACAGCACATTTCAAGCTGTCCTCTTTCTCAAATAACTTACCTTTTAACTTCAAAATTGAGTATGTTGTGCAAGATGATGAAAATACATAACCTCTTTGTCTTCACCCAAAATCAGAAGAAATTGAAATTTCATCTGGTCTAAAATTAGCGCTGTTGTTTACATTTCAAATATTTTTCGTTTTCAGATGCGTTCCGCGCAAAGTAACATCTAAAACACGCGCACGCTTCATTATCGGCAGGTCAAAGTTCACACACCGGGCGAACGCGATGCTGCGCCTTGCGCCTGACGGCGTTTAATGTGGCGAAATCCCTCCCCGCCGTTACGACATTAAGTGGTTTTTTGTGACTTTCAAAATGATCAAAATAGCTGTTTTAAATCGTCAAAAAAAATACCACCTCAGGATGGCCTGCATTGGAGAACCTTTGTTGGTAACGACAGAACACATGTTGAGGTTTAAAATGGTGCAAAAATCAGAAATTCGTGTAAAACAAAAGCACTAGGGTTCACACTACCCTTAAAGTTAACGCCAGGAGAGCACTAATTTTTTTGGGTGAGAAATTTGTGATTCCTCCCCCATCCCCCCAGAGTCAATATTATCCAGCCCTAATATGTGGAAAAGAAATCAGTTGAATAGGCATTATGCAAACAGTTTAAAAGTTCCAATAAGTTGTGAAAGCAAACTGCCTGAGAAGTAAAATCTTTGATTTGCATTCTTGTCAGTAGGATACTGAATTTTTGACTTCAAAACCCTGAATGTACTATTGGATACTCTGGTATAAACAAAGCTTTATACCTCGTCTCCTCTGAGTGACTTTTGAGGAAACGGTAACTGCGCTAGTCCCATGTGACCGGCTATTTGTTGTTTTTCATCATAATTACCTATCCTTAAAGTCCCGCTACACCAGTCACTGTTTTTTCAGGTAATTTTGGCACTGCCATGACCCCCCTGCATATAGCTGATTAAAGTCTGAAAAATGAATAATTGAAATTAAACGAAATAATTATAATTTAAGATAATATGCTTCAAAGAGTGTTGCTTATGTTGAGTAAAGAAAATCTTTAAAAACATCTGCTAATTTTTGAGGAAGAAATTGTAATCGCTGTCTGATATTTGATCAATCCCATGCAAATTCTACAAAGTCATTCCCAAATGTTACTTGAATGAAATTGCCAACAACTGGTCACTCCCTAAATCTAGAATTTTTAGTTCGATTGATGTAGACATCATCCTGGAAATAGATGTCACTTAGCCTCAAAACACTGAGCAATTGGGAACTCTTTCAAGAAGTCACCTTTGACTTTTTCTCAAAATTTCCTTGACTTCAACAGTCATCACTTTGATGGTATAAGCATGAAGCTTTTTGTTGTTTATTTTTTTAAACTCTTTGCCATAGCCACTTGTGTTTGTTGTTCTTCTTGTAAAGAACAACAAAAGTTGTCAAACCAAACTCTATTCAACAACTTTCATTCCCCTAAAAGGAATTCATTCTAAGGATGTTTGAGTGCTTAGATGTGATTGGACTTCTGTATCTTGTGAAAGTGAATTATGTAAGGCTTCTAGGTTTACACTCCCAATCTCGAGTTTTGTCAACAGTTGAGTCGTATCGATGAGGTT
This sequence comes from Ophioderma brevispina, assembly GCA_023653785.1. Taxonomy (NCBI): domain Eukaryota; kingdom Metazoa; phylum Echinodermata; class Ophiuroidea; order Amphilepidida; family Ophiodermatidae; genus Ophioderma; species Ophioderma brevispina. The sequence goes on from JAMKCH010025389.1 coordinate 3,092, forward strand.
GAAGCTCATCGCACTATCCTGAAATCAATACAGTTAGGCGCATAAACAAAAACACCTGTGCTATTCTATCTTTAAGTGGTTAAATGGGGAGTATTGAAAGCCAACTTTAATCCTTTAGAACAAAGGTCCCAACCTGTTTCATGTTATTTTACTACTGCCACATGTCATAAAGAGTAAAGAGTAGCTTCGTACTCTTGCCTTACAGCTTGACGCTGTCCCCAACTGACCTTTGTCGACCTTTTCGTTAATAGTTTATTATACGGCCATAAGTCCAACACGATGGGGACTCATTCATTACCTAACTAAACTACAGTTGACCGATAATGCTACGGCAGGGATCCCGGGGTCTCATAGGTAACCTCGGATTTTGAAGATGGGCCTCTTGGATATGCTGGCCGCAATTGTTATGCAATTTCTTGCAGTGCTCTGTATAATAAGGGTTTTATGTTAACGCCTACTAGTGCTGATGCACAGGATTAGAATCATGCAGGATGACAGAAATTCCCAACAGTGGGCAGCTTAATAAGAGTACTGGTGGCAGTGGCCGTAACAGCTGGGGGGGGGGGGGTGGGGGGGGGGTTTTATTTTTTTTTTTTATCTTTTTCTTTTTTCGATATTGCCCCTGCACTTCCTCTGTTCGGATCCAACCACTCTTTTGCAAAACCATGCTAAATCAGCCTTTTTAGCCTTCTGAGCCGGAAAATTGGCCTTTGAACCCACTTTCAGCGGGAAAATTTCCCAAGACTGGGAAATTTTCCCCCTCAGAGCGGGTAGGCCCGTTAACGCCACTACTGGTGGAATTTAACATGTCCTTCTAAAAAACCCCCATAGTCATAAGTTATGGTATATATTCTATTCTTGTTTTTTTGTCCATATAGATAACTTAATCTGCTTTTATTTGTACTTGAAATTTTTGAAGATGTCCTGTGCTGGCCAAAATAATATGGCAGTACTTACGTAGCTGTATACTTGCTTGATTCAGCAATTGACTTGCCATTAACCAATAATATACTTCAACCATATATTTTCCCTTCCTCCGCAAAAGCCATTGTAGATTTTGCAAAATTCTCTCCAGTCAGTAAATTTTAGACGACTTCCCAATCCTTTAGGCTTTGGCATTGAGGATTTGGGTAATAAAAGTCACATCCATTTCACAAATTTTCAGATCATTGATTCAAATAGTCATGCATATTGCAATATAATCTATTCTTTATTTGTGTCGGCTGCCTTAAGGATGAATACCCACATAGGAGGCATGTTCAGACGATCGTTGTTTAGTCGTTGGTAAGATCGTTGGTAGCACCGTCATTGGTAGGCTCGTGTGTAGTGACCGTCTGAACAACATCAATGTTAAGCTAACAACGAGTTAAAAACGACGATTTACTTTTAAGACTCTTAAAAGTAGCGAGCTACTTGTGAGCGGGGGGGGGATCGTCGTTGGTAAGGCCGTGTGAACATGGCGACTCACGACATCGATGTTAATGGTGACCTCATCGTGACCTCGTAACCACATCCCGGTTGCCTTATCCGTAGGGTGGATACCATAATAAACGAACGCCATTTTAGTTCGTGTGTTCATCACTTTGACAGCGGAATTCTTGTGCTTGTCTGTAGTACAGTTACTGTTTTTCCAATTTATTAGCTTTTTTTATAGTGGCATCATATCTAGTATCCAGCCTCCTAAAAACAAGCGAACAGAAACCAAAAGGTCCGAGAAGAGATCTTGCAGGAACCCACCGTGCCAAGATAAAAATAGTTTGAAGACAACTCATAGGGATTTCCCTTTTCGCGATCACGTGCCCGTTGACACGCAGCCTCTTGTCCCATTTTGTTTATGCCACGCAGCCGTAGTTGTTTGAAAAAGAAATCCCACATAATTTTAATTGAGGAGAGAAATTAATCGATCGGTATTCAATCTAATTAAGTAGCATATTCATTGTTATTTGTGCAGATGAGAAACTTAATTGATTGTAATTAAGTGACAATCCTGAATTAATCACAGCAAGAGCAAATCAAAAATGTTCCGTTTATAACCGGCCACTGCACGTAACTCTCTCTGAGCCGAGGACCACTTTCGTTGATGTTCATGCCCTTTGTTTTTGGATGATGTCCTGTTTGGGGCTGGATCGCTTCTCAGTGATTAGTGTTGGGGGAATTCATCGGCATAAACAGCGTTACTACTGCCAAATCCTCTGTCGATGAGTAAATAACGAAAAAAAGAAGCCAAAATATCGCTTTTAAGAACACACTCCTGCTTGAGGATTCCATTTTGGCATTGTTTCACAATGGGTGAGTTTCCCCCCATTTCCCTCCCGGGGTTTCAATTAACCGACAGGTCAGCGCGAGCGGCACGCTACTTTACTTTCCGCTATTTACCAATGACGGATGAAGGCCGCTCGCTGGTAACTTTTGAAGGATATCGTGTTAAGTTCCGTGTGGACGTTCGTCGTTGTTAAGAGGCGCTAATGATGATTAAATCCTTTTTTCTTGGTAACGGCTACTTTCGAAAGTAGGCCACCGTCTTAACACACTAGGGATCACTTTGTCCACTGTTGTCTTTGATGTTGAAAAAAGGTTAACATTTGCCTGTAATATCTGCAATATTCATAGATTTTCAACCAACTTGAGTCTAGGTGCACCGTACATCCATCATTTGTTGATGAGTCAATGTCACATACCACGGTCCAAGGTCTTTGAGGTCAATTGTAAATAGGCGTGAAAATGTAAAAGTGACATCCAACTTGAAGTTGCTCACTTTTTGAACAAATTACATGGAACCCTCATTTTTTTCTGAGGTCGAGAGGTCACATATCATGTCATGGTCATGGTCACCGGTCATGAGGCCTATCATTCACAACGTCATTGTACAGGCGACACTATCGTTCCTCGGACCGGATTTATTTTTGTGATTTTGTGTGATATGGAACAGAATTGACCATGTGTGTTATTTGAAACAAGAATTACCATTTTGTGTGCATAAAGGATTGACCATTTTTGTTCGGAGAAGCCCCCACCCCCCCCGCCCCCTCCGGAACCCGCGACATAAACGGAAATGGTTCATTTTGTGTTACAGAAACAGGAATTGATCATTTTGGTGACATGCAAAAACAGACTTTACCATTTTGTGTTTCATGAACATGATTGACCCAATTTTGTGCATAAAACCAAATCATATACAGCGTTCGCTTTGACTTATTCGTTGGCGGACACGGGTGTGGAAAAAAATAATTTAAGGGGTGAAAACAGTCAAAATGCTTGATTACTTAAATGTTTCTAAGGGTAATGTCATATTATTTTCAGATGTTAGCCAAACATGGCCGTTTCGGGTGACAAAAATTTTGACTTGCTATTTTCCCGTGAGTGTAGGAACATGAAAACTACCTAGTATTGCCTAATTTTTATGCTAATCATGTAACAGGGACATTTGTAATATTCAAATCCTTAAATGGACTCAATCTATTTCTTTATTTTTGTAACAGAGTTAGAAAGTCGGCAGTCATGGTGACAATTCCTACAATGGATTTGGGAAACAAACAATTTTTGCCCAATTTTTGATTGAAAGCCATAATCTTCATGGTATTAGCTATGGTGATGCTCTTGTGTCTTTTTTTTGTTGGTTTTCAGTAAGCTAAATATTGATATAAACTGACTAATTGAATGTACTGAAAAAAAGAAAGGAGAAATATGTTACCCCTACCCCTAACATTTCGGAGGGTGTGAAAAAATAAAGGCCGTCGCAAAAAAAATAATCCTTCCAAAATGTTATGTTTAAGGCCTACACAAATATAAACTGATAAGCCAACCTCCCTTCTACGCCATATATTTGTGTTAGCCCTGGAAGCCCAGTTTTTGAAGGACTTATTTTTTTGCGGCTGATTTTGCTCAAATTGGAGGACTTCGGGCAGAAATAGCCCTGTACAGTGCTATTGGAAAAAGTTTCAAGTTAATAATGATGCTTTTGTGGGCCGCCAGCAATAGCTGGCAGGACACTTAGCAATCCGTTGTTGCGTGTGTATGTGTGTTTGTGTGTGTCAAAAATTGGTTAAGTTCTTTCATGTGTGATTGTGTGTGTCAAAAATTTTTAAGTTTTTTTTTAAATTACCTCAATTGAAAAGTTTAACTAATTGGAACCAAACTTCTGTCATAGGTGCATCAATGGATCCCTCATATGTTGATGGGTTAAGCTACATGTTGAAATTTCAAATGTCATGTGAGGTCAATTGAAAAATGGGCTAAAACTGTAAAATTGATCTAATTGAAAACTTGAAGTGTCAATTGGAACCAAACTTTTGTCATAGTGGCACCATGCGTCCCTCATATTTTTTATGCGATAAGGGCACGTGCCAGGTCAAAGTCATGCTGCCCACATCTTATATCTTTAATATAGCAGCGCAAAAGCCGAGAACGCGAAATTTCTAGTTTATTTCAGATTCAGTTTCTACAAAATTTCACCCTAGAAAATGGTATTTTAAGAGGATACTTTCCCTTTACATTTCCACATTCTGCCACCAACGGGGGGGAAGTCAAGGCTTGAACGACTTCAATTTATGTGACATGAAACAAATTGACTAGTTTGTTTTGTGAACATGGAATTGACAATTTTGTGTGATATCAAATACTTTGTGTGAATGAAAGAGAATTGTTCATTTATGTGGACATGAATTATAGAAAATAGCCCATTTGGTGTCAAATGAACACGGATCGATTGCCTATTTGTGTGCGAATCTTGAAATCGCACAGAAACACAAACAATGAACTGACAATTTCATTGCATCCCTTTACGTCTTCAAATCTGCAAATCATGCAAGTAGTATTTTATCTTTTCTTATCTGGTACCATGTGAAAACAAATAAAATCCTCCTTTGGACTAGCTATTTTCTGAAATTGTCATGCAACACAATCAAAATGACATTTTGTCCGTTGATTGGAAGCGTGACCGTACTCCCCACCGGCAGAATTAGGGTATGTGGTGAGATTTTAGGGAGATGGAGACCTTGTCTACAATGTGCTTTATCCTCTACAAAGGGATTACAACACAGTGTTGTAGGTCTGGGGCTGTGGCGGAATCGACAGGGTGAATTACCTTAAAACTGAAAGTGGTCCAAGTTCGTAATAATTGGGTTGATTTTTAATTACTTTGAAGCAAATACAAATTCATATGTTATATTTTGTGGAAGTAAATACAAGCGTTGGTTCATCATATAAGATGTTTAGCAATGATTTGGGAGAAAAGTACCGAACTACCAGGTTTTCTTGATTTTCCCCAGGGGGGTTCTCTTCACTTTTGTTTGGTAGGGACCTGCTCCAGGACTCAGAAGTGACCCGAACTTATAACCCTCTCCCTTCTTGCAATATAATACCCATATGTTACTAGTATACCGACTCAAAAAGTGGACCCGAACTTATACCTCTCCTTTTTTGCAATATAATGACCCATACTTCGGGCCATATTGATACCAAATAGTTCATGTCTCCCAGGATTTCCTTTCGTACAGCAGAACGCCAAATCAAATTACCGGGCAATACCCAGCGTGTCTTTGTCTTCGCGACTGTTGTGCACTGTTGAAGGACCACGACGAACGTCACATGAAACCAGCGGTAGACGTAAACAAACACGATATTACGAAATGATTATGACTAAAAAGTTTTTCAAAATCAAAATCAACTGTTTACTTCTTTCCTCTTTGATACCCATCAAAGTTACGCCATATACAATCTGACAAACAATAAAGTACAATTAACATATTTTAAGCTATTTTCTTTATTTTTTTCAAAACGTCTTGTGCGACATTTGGCGTGTTTTCCCCAGATCACATCACATATCCCGCTGAACACACTGTTATGGTTTGGTTAAAAATACATGCCAGGACTATAGGGGAACATGCATGCCTGGGCATTATAACTGCGTTCATTTTTATATTCATCATGTGCATTTTCCAGCCGGCTATTTTAAAGTGTCTGACTTAAAGCAATAATGCACCCTTGGGACGCTAGTGATGTATGTATACTTAAAGGCATTATGTGGGATCCATACAATCATATTCTTAATGATCTTATTATTACACCGATGTATGTGTGCTATGTACTCCGGTGTGATTTAAAATATTGGTGGGCATTCCAATATGCAAAAAACTTGGGTTCACAAAAAATTGGGGGTGCTTCTTATCCTGGAAATGTCCTGTGTCGCTTTAAGAGGTTTTAAAAGACATGCTGGTATATCTGGAAAGGAGGACTAACTTTAGTCCTAGGGTTAAACCCGGGTTAGTCCTCCAGAGTGGACTTTTTTACTTCAACAGACTATGAACTAAGGTTAAAATCCCGAACGGGTGAGCAACTTTCTCATGGATGGGCTGTTCCCGGCCCATCCATGAGGAATGTTCTCACCCGTTATGGCACCCTTTAGAGTATGTTGAACGGAAAAAAGGTCCACTCTTTGTAGACGAGCACTGGTTTAAACCTAGTACAAATTGTCCCCGTTTCAGAATCCCATCCAGTAAGAAGATGATAATAATGTTTCTGAATCATACTGTTTATTGTGATGATAAATATACATGCCAGACCTTATAGCGTACATGCGTGCTAGGAATTATAACTGCAGTTCATTTATAGGCTCTCGTGGTGCTGTTTCCAAGCCGCTATTTAAAGTCTGACTTAAAAGGCAAGCACACACACCTGTGGACGCTAGCTGGTGTATGTATACTAAACCCCCTGAGCTGCCAGCCGAGTTTATTGGGGTACATGGTTTTATATATATTATTTAGGCCAATCAGAGACATGGTGACAAAAGCTGAAAGTTTTGTATAGAAGGTCGATTTTCGATTGGTTACTCAGAGGTTATATCTGGCTTATGATGAAATATGCCAATCATAGATACCGTAAGAATGGCTAAGACCACAGGTGTTAAAGGCATATTTTTTGTGAATGGTACTGTTAATAATTTTTGCTTATAGCATGAAAATGCACCATCGCCTAAACCGTAATTCTAGATGAGTTTTAAGGTGCTAATTGAAATATGGTTGCACACCATAGGTTTGTACCAGAAAGCTAAAACTTCACCTATATCCCTAGATGGTCACCGGTAAGAGGTGCTGTGGCAAACTAAGAATTTTTTTATGTAAAGTAGAAAATGTAACGAATCTCAGTCAAAATGGGACAGCATGTCAGCCTAATCAATACATGCACAGTTTTGATAAGTCACCCTCAACTTTCAAAATTTAGTTGTGTTGTATGTCTAGTACCTATACCTGCAAAAGGTAATGCTAAAAGAAGACTTGATTTGTAATTTACACCGGCATCTCCAATTGGTAATTTACTGGCAAAAATAAAAAAGAGCTGGAAATACAAATTCCTGTCCGTCCATTGTGAATATAGTGGCCCGCCTTACGAAAATGACCTCTAACTGCCTTCACCAAGTGCAATGGGACAACTAATTTTAGAGAGTGGCGTAAACACGTACATGGCTCTACTTCCTGCCTATTTCATATTTCATACTTTCTTATTGGTACACGATCAAAAAAATTATCCTTACTCTGACCTTTGACCTAGGTGGGGGGGGGGACCTTTGAATCTCAGATTTGTTCTGTGCTCTGGTCAATGATCCTTTTGACCAAATTTGGCAGTCATAGGGCATCCTATCCAAATTGACCTCTAGATTGACCTTTTGACCTTTTGGGTCCTGCTGAAATCCTCAACAAAGGCAGACTGTCCTACCCCTACCTTCAGGCCAAATCTCAGCCCCAATGTCAAAGCATAACGAATGCATAGCCGGACAGAACAGACATTTTTTTTTAGTAGTATTGATTACAAAATTTTTTCTTTTTTTGGGCAAAATATATATGTAACACTTTGAGCTTTACAATTCACGATAACGTTCACTACAATTGCAATGCAACTGTGCCAAAATCTCAAAGTTTTTGGAAAATCGGATTAAGAGTTGGTGTTAGGGGAGGAGCTTTAGACGTTAGGTTTGGGTGCAGGCTGAAGTTGATTCACTTTGAGGTTGTGGTTTGGTTAAGATTAAATTAGGGTTTTGGGCTATAGACCTCCACCATATGAACCAAGGACGCAGTTGGTGTATCCATAGCAATAAAAGATAAACAAGAATAGTATTATCTCATTTTTCATGAAAAATGGAAACATATATTAATCAGTCTGACATAGGATTTGTAAGTTGCTTATCCCATTACCCTATCTTCTTGTTTCCTCGTGATCATGACCATTTAGAATAGACGCTTGATAAATGCAACCGGGTTCTCTCATTTCTTCCTTCATTTTGGGTTCTGCATATGTGAATGTTTATATTTGCAATAGAAATGGCTTAAAGGGGCACTATCCGATCCGTCAGCCTCTACCTCGTGGGAGAGTGTGGCCTACGTTAGGGTGGCTTGCCTATGGCACATAATTACCATCAAAAATTCCCAGGTTCGAACCTGGTGTTGTCGGCGCACTTGCCTGGGATTTATTCTGGTACTACCAAGTCTGGATTTGATCTGTATACCACTATTGATTAAATACAGAATACCGCTCCCGCCTCATGGTTCACTTGAATTAGGCCAATGGATCATGAAAGCATCCCCGTCCTTCGGAGGGGACGTTTAAGCCGTTGGTCCCGTGGACAGAAGTCCAACGTAACATTCCATCGCAGTGTCGAATAAGATTAGGGTGTAAACCCCTGACTGTTGTTCCCAATCCGCCCCAGCCTCAAATAGCGGGCCATGTAATGTTAGGAGCGTCCGTAACATGAATACACGCGGCCCGGATTAGCACACTAGCGACTATATCCTGGCACCACCACAAAGCCATTTACCAATGCTTGTGGATACGAGCAAACAAAAAGCTCAACTCAACCTTTACACCATCAAACCTGAAATTTTGGTATAACCTAGAAACACTTAGTTCTACTCATTTCATATATAGACTTTTTCTTTACTTTTAAGCCTATGTGTTGCAAATTTAAAAGATTTTGACTCTTTTCGGGTGGATCACTGATAGTGTCTTTAACAGAGGCAGGTGACCTGATCGACAACCTCGTCCTCTCTCGCCCACTCTACTCCATTAAAACTGAGATTTTGATATCAGCAAAATTAATGAGACCTCTATCTGTTAAAACTCATATATGTTTGTTTTGGGGGGGTAAGCATCTCTTACAAGAAAACTTCCAAGGGATCACAAGTGCATTTGTGGTTTGTCTAACCCGCATGTATTCTTATTCTCGCAGCCGCCACAACAACAAATTTTGGCATAATGCAGTAGTTGGTAGTTACACAAGAGAGAATGTCAAAGTTAAGCAAATTGGTAAAAAAATACAGTGTGCCGTATAGAATGTTTGACATTAGCTCAGAGTCAATTAATTATTGAGTCTTTGTCTTCAATTCTTAACCAAAACATTTTCAGGTAACTTTTATCAGTTTTTAATGCAAAGTAGTTTGTGTATCCGGAACATAGTCCCATTATTTTTACTTTATAAATTGATTGATTGATTGCGTGGCTAATTGATTGATTGATTGTTAGGTGTTTTGTTGGTTGATTGTTGGTGGGGTATATTTTATGTTTACACGTGGCCACGTAAATCTAACTTTGTTAAATTTCCTTCTCTGCTTTGCTCAGACATAGTATGTATATCAATCTCAGAGAAATTCTTTGGGAAACTCAAAATAATGCTGTTAGTCTTATTGTTTTTTGATATTATAAAATAACCAATATCTGAATAAATATTGGGAGCTTTCCAGTACATTCACAAGGCTGGCAATGACAATTTGAAGCTTCTGAACTTATGAATTATATCGCACTGTCTGTCCTGTACTTTTTTTGGGATCATCACTTTGTCCACTGTTTGTTGTTGTTGTTGATGATGTCCTTGTTATTGATGTCTGTTGTTGTTTTGGATGTCGTTGTTGTTGAAAAAGGGTTAACATTTGCCTTTAATTATCCTCCACTTTGATGGATTTAAAAACCAAACTTGGGTCACAGGTGCAACATGGGGGCATCCCCCATTTGTTGATGAGGTCAAAGGTCACTGCCACCAATGTCAAGGAATGTCACATGCCAGGTTCAAGGTCATGTGAGGTCAAGTTGTAAAAATTAGGCCTAAAATGTAATAAAATGTGACCTCATTTGAAAAAGTTGATTCAATTGGACCAAACTTGAACATGGTGTCAACATGGTAATCCCTCATTTGTTGAATTAGGTCAAAGGTCACATACTCAAGGTCAACGATCACATACCAAGGTCAAAGGTCTGTGAGGTCAAGTTGGTAAGATAGGCTGAAAATGTAAAATTGACCTCATTTGAAAAAAAAAAAAAAAGTTGAAGTTCAATGGGGAACCAACATGGATGTGGGGGGGAGGACCAAGGTCCACATATCAAGTCACAGATCATGTTAGGCCTATCATTCACTAACCACGATGGCAGGCGACACAAGGGGTCCGAGGACCGATGGTAATTTTTTTTTTTTCCAAATTTCATAATAGTTTCCTAACCACATTACTAAGCCTTGCTATAACCCTAAACCTAACCTGAATCCACCTGCAGAATTTTGCTTATTTGCTTGCCTCAGGATGATTTAAGGTATTGGTACATCCTAAATAGTTTTAGATGTTTTTGAAAAAAATGTGTGCATATCTTCTGGAATTTCCCTTGTGTCTCAAGTCCACTTAGCGTACGACTGGGCATTTTTATTTATTAATAACTCATTTTGATGTAGTTGGTGTCAGACTATTTTATGCATACATACAGGTGGAAAATGTGACGTAAGGATTTGGATCAATGGATGATACCGTCTTGAAAACAGGGATAAGCATACTTTAATTAACAGTAGCCACAATAATCTAAAACTCATGCAATCTTGCCCGGCCTGCCCCCCCTCCCCCCCTCTTAGGCCTATCCGTCTTAAGACATTTGCTGCCGTGTGAAATGTTTGCTCGAAGGAGTGTGATACAACTAAATGCAAGTAGTTTCTTACTGCCCACTGGTGTAAGTAAAGTACTTTCTCCAGTATGCCTCTATTGAGGCACTGGTTTGTAGATGGATATAATGTTACTGTATTAATTATACAACTAAGCTAGTTTGTGGTTGTGTCATTCCCATTTTCACAGCTACACAATTAACCCACCATGGGACAAATATTTGGTGCGCCTGAAGTTTAAAGGGAGATGACCCAATTTACATTAACAAATCATGTTTTTAATCTGTTGAAATTGATGGCTAAGAAGACTGTTTTGGGACTTAATTTTTTTTTTGACAAAGGTTTCTAGATCGCAATTAATCTAAATCAAACAATTCTATATACAAACCACTTTGGGGGTCTACAAATTTTTGGCTTTATATCCCGCTTGAAAATCACGATTTACGAAGTGGCATGCACCTTCCCATACAGATGCTTTTAGAACGGGCGCACATTTCCAACAAATCTCTCTCTCATTCGAACTGCGCTTGCTAAAATGAAACTTAAAATAGTTCAAATTTCAACCCCATGTGACAAATCCATCATTTTGAATGTTTTGTGAATCAATCAAGTTTTGATTCCCGAATGGATGGCAAAATCACGGTGGATCTGGCCCCATTAAAATAAAAATTGGCATTTTTATCCAAATCCTTTAGATGCTTCAGATATCTGTTTTGTTATAAGGTCAGGAACTAAACATCAACAGACCTGCTCACTTCTGAATAATGGTAAGAAGAGGCCTTTACCTACGCCCAACTGAGTGCCTGTCCCCCAGTCCCCTCAACAAAATTTTCTATGGGTCCATGATCCTGTGGTGGTGTCCACATGAGTCCCCGCACCCGCGGAGTTCGTCCAAATTTGGGACCTCTACTCTTATATTGTAACTATTGCGGAATAGAATTTTATGTATTGTATTTGCGCTTGGTAAATTTCAAGCAAATAATAGCATGTTGTTTCAATTGGAAAAATTTGCATTTATAATGGATTTGTTATGCAAGTTTTTAACATTATACGGAGTGTTAAATTGAAATTTTGTGTAATGTATATGCTGTGCAAGTTTTAATTACATTACCAGATGTGAGACAGTTATTTTGTGCTGTGAGTTTGTCATGAAAATTTCAGAAGTAAATTTACAATTTAGTCTGAGAGGGTGGTTCTAGTGGTATTGAAGCACTAATTGCTTTTGTATCCTCTCCTCCCCCTTCCCCCACACCCACCCCAGGCACTATACTAGCCAATCTAAATGGTTACAGACACTATAGATTTATCCAAGAGTCAAAATATTTGAAATTGGCAGAGGAATAGAGAAGGAATAGCTTGAAAGTGAAGGAAAAGCCTGTAGACCTTCTCATACGTTACTTTTTCCAACTGAAGGAAGAAGTAACAGAAAGAAAAGGAAGAAAGAAAAAATGGACAGTGTTCAAGATACGAATCTCAATTCACTTTACGTGTTGTCAGTAAGTGTCAGTCGGACACTAATGCCTAAAATTCCGATTTTGTCCTTATTAGGTTGTTTTGTCCGATCATTGTACTGTAGGGGGGTTAGAGACACCTATATTGTTACAGACATACACAAATCATGATTTTTGATGATTTTTTTTTTTGATTTTTCTGATTTAGCAAATCACTGATAGTGCCTTTACATCATAGGGTATTATGATATAATAGCCAATTGGAGACTTGGTAAGGAAAGCTTGTTTACAGGTATATAAGAAGTAGAGATGGGAGTTAGTATAGTTACTGTTTAATTTCCTATCCATTTACACGGGCTGTATTTTCGTTCGTTTTTTAAAACGTTTATTAAACGGTCATAACGACTGCCCAATTTGCGAGTTCCACCGCAATGCATTCTTGCACCATAAATCGTTCGTAATCGGGTTACGTGGCTTTGCATTCGATCACATAAATATCATATTGAATCATAAAATGTTGTTTGTACTACCATGTTATGTTTTTAATCCAAAATAAAGCAGATGAATATCCCAAAGATCCCAAACGACTAATAAGGGGGAGCCGGACATTTTCCCATTTTTTGTTAGATCCCTCTTAATGAAGCACAGTGTACTGGGCCGTTGTTATGCGGTTTTGTAATGCCGAAGTCGCTCCACTCACGTTAAAAGAACTGGTAAATGGGGGATTTTCCCTGTTTCCGTAAAAGTCGGGGAGAGGAAACCATTTCTGAAGAAAGCATTGGAACTATTTTAACTTTTACTTTTCACTGACTCGGGTTAGTTTTGGTGAAATTTGAGCCTTCAGCAATTAAAATAATAATGACAACACGTTAGTCGGGATTTGATGACGTGTAAACGGTGATTGTCTAGTGAATTTCTAACAAGTAGTGAATTTCTTTGTTAAAAAAAGTAGTGACCCTTGCGTTCGTTTAAAAGTTTAATTTAAAAGTTTAAATTAATTTACACGTACAGCACTAGATGAAGGTTGGTTGCGATGGTTACTCAGAGGATATACCATGTTTCATATCATGTAATGAAGCCAATCAGAGATACTGTAAGAAGGGGGTAGGACCTGGGGCAGTAGTTTTAAAAGTATTATAAAAAACTACACAATATGTGCTAATAAATTAAAATTTCAATACTAATTAGAGGAATTGTATTAGCTTGTTGAAATAAGATACTTGAGGGTATATTATAAATCAAACTGGGTATAATAGAGTCAAGCCAACAGGCGCCGAAGTAATCAGTGGAAAACTATACACTTGCTTGAACTAGCAGAGTCAGTTTAAAGGATCACTTCACTGAGTTCCATTAACATTTTAAGGCTAGTAATGAGAAGGCTTGGCATTCAGTATACTGAAAGTCACCTAGGTAAGTGCCTACTTTCAACAACACTTGCTATATCAGCTCACCTGGTATATAATTACCAGATGATTACAGTTACACCCCTATGGAAGGCCCACAACTGGAAATTGATACATATGCATGCCTCCCATATGGGAGGTATTGAATTCATGGGGAATAACCATGGTCAGGTCATTATCGATGCTGGGGTCAAGCCTGCCTATGACAACCAGGCATGATCATAAACCTAACCATGGTTATTCCACATGTATTCAAGACTGTCATGTGGAAGGCATGTACTTAATTCCATTTCCCACCCAATGACAAACCCAGGAAGAGTACCTCAGAATAATGAAAGTCACCTAGGTCCTAGGTAATTGCCTAACTTTCGAAAACACTTGCTATATTCATTGCTCAGTGGGTATACTAAATCTACCAGATGAATACATACACCCCTATGGAAGGCAAAAACTGGAATTGAATCCATATGCATGCCTCCCATATGGGAGGTATTGAATTCATTTGGAAATAACCATGGTCAGGACATGATCACTGCATGGGTGTCACATGATGCATTATGACAACCATGCATTGATATACCTAAACCATGGTTATCCAAATGTATTCAAGACTGTCAAGTGGAGGCATGTACTTATTCCAGTTTCCCTACCAATGACAAAACCAGGAGAGTACCTCAGGCAGCCTTAATGTATGCTCTCCTACAGAGGTTTTGAAAAACGTGCCAGTGCCAGTTAAAAGGTGCCGTGTGATCCCCCCCAAATCAACCGTAAGGCGACCACAAAAAAGAACAACCCTGCTTTACGGGCGAGCGGGCCTGTCGAGTGTAAAATAATAATAATAGCAGAGATTTAATAGCGCCTTATTGCTATTGGCTATAGCGCTTTCACAAATGGCCACAGTGATCAGCGGGCCAACCATACCATAAACCATTTAGCATCATTTAAAGGGAACTGCAGAAGATCGGGATCAGCGCTTCCCTATAGACAACACATACATGAGATAACCTCGCAGCCGGACCAGCTTCCCAAGTATCGACATGGGTTAATCGAGGGACAACCCGAGCGGTTACATTTCTTGTCCAGGGGAAATTACAAGAGGAGCGAATATCCACAAGGGCTCGAACGCCGGCATATATCGCAGTGGATGAGCATAACGGCGTCGAGCGCTGACCTGATTGAGCTATATTGTACATGATTGAGCTATCTGGAGGTCGTCGGGTGTGATGTGCAATTTTTTTTTCTTTAATTTTATTTCCTTTTTGGAGCCAAAATTGGCCTTAAAATAGCCCCAAAAAATCTGAAAATCAAGAGAGAAAGAAAAAAATGAAAAATTTTACAAAACAAAATTTCTTTAAAAAATTGCAAAATCGATAAATTTGGGCTTAAAAAACAGGCTCTGATTTTACATGATTTTGGGAAAAACTAAAAAAAAAAAAAATTCTGCAAACTGAAACATCAGGGTAATGTCGGCCGCCCGTAAACCGGTTTTTTTATTTTCGTCGCACTAAAAGTATCAAATTTTTTATCAGGTGAAAGGCTCATATTTTCTTTTTGTTGGCCTGAGATTTCAGTCTTCAAATCTATTCTTTCCAAAGATAGGTAAACAAAAAAAATTTTGCATTTTCAATGATTACAATCATCATTAAGCCAGTATGAATTAGGGATTCCAAACAGTCCAGAATTGGTTCATCACAATCAACAAGATGCATCCATGCAAGCCCCGCCAAATACGCGGACCCATCGGATGCAGAGTTGTTGATTTGTTTACATGTTTTGGAATCCCTTCATCACGGACAATCTTATGAAAACTTATAATATTGTGTATGAAGGAACATAAGTATTCTCACTATAATACTCAATGTTCCCAATTAATGGACTACAATGTATCTGTTTAATTCCCACCATCTTATTACAAAATGACTGTTGGGTGTCCCACAAGGTTCAATATTAGGTCCACTTCACTTTATTTTATAATATTCTATAAATACTTTGTATGTACCTATTTTCAATTTGTATGAACTTATAATATAGAACTGTAGAAGTCAGCAGCTGATACAAAGCAAATCAATTGTCAGTATTGGCCCAGCGAGACAATTGTTTAATTGCAAAGAAAAAACAAAATTAACATTGTCTTTCTACATTGGTCATAACATAATCATGGTTATTCCACATGTATCAAGACCGTCATGTGGAAGGTATGTACTTAATTCCATTTCCCTACCACAATGACAAAAAACCCAGGAAAGTAACCCAGGCAGCCTTATGTATGTACTCCTACATATGACAAAGTATAGGTGTAATAGCTCTAGCATGTCCCTAGAACTAAAAGATATGGAAAATGTTGACTTTTTGGCATTTTTTTTTTTTGTTTTGTGCCCAGGCAGCTTCCCGACACTGCCATCTCATAAGCTGGATTATGCTTCAAAATCACCAATGAAGATGCTGAACGTTAGTTCAATTGTCCTATATTTTTATGTACAAATGGCTTGACATTGCCTTCGGGCCATCTGATGGAATTGTGTCAGCCAGTCCTGCATGATACTACATTAAATCATTTAGCATAAACATAAGATGAATCCCTAATTTCATACTGTACATGCTAGCAAGGTTTGACTTTGCCCCGGCCCTGAATATCTGTGAAAAAAAAAAAAATTTTGATTATCATATCCAGGGAATCACCGAGCATTCAGTTATGTCAGGTAACTGGGCAGAAATAAATGGTCAAGCTTTCTATGACATGAAACCACATTCAGGTCCCTGGATAATATCAAGTCATGGCTGGACTGCAATTTGGCTTCCTGTAAGTCCGACGATTCACAAGTGGAAACTGCGATGTTTCACTAAAGTGCAATTTTACA
>JAMKCH010025390.1:0-18462 GCA_023653785.1 Ophioderma brevispina
ACTTTTCTGTGCTTTCTCATAGTTTTATGCCCTGTTTCTTGTGTGTTAATGTATCCACTTGGTTGAATCGAGAAACTCTATCCGTCAACTGTGGTCCAGTTGACGGATAGAATTTTAAATGTATAATTCGGTCGGCCCTGCGTTGCAACAAAATTCGACGATGGAACCTTTGATATGTAAATTGTTTCTCGCGCAGGCGACTGCACTTGCAAAGACTTAACTTTCCAGATCGGAGTTAACTTTTTTCACTAAGATCCTTAAGCAGGATTAACCGTCATTTTTTGGTCATAACTTTCCGCCCATTCTGGTACCTGAGCACTTCTAACGCGTAAATCAGTGGCATTTACTGTTAATATTTTCGAACAATCCAGGTGTGTCAGTGTTTTGGGCCCTATAGATCCCCTTTTCCTCGGCTCCTCCATATCACTGTTTGTTTCCATACTGTGTAGTTATTGGAAATAAAGTGTGATGAACATAATGATCTGTCACCCAGCACGCGCACTATCATATAGACTTACTTCGTAAGCCAATAAAATCAAATATGACCTGATGTATTTTATATGTTGATATACTGAATTATTAGAAATAAAAAGTTAACCTGAGGGCTGAGCGCCCGTTTCTCAGACCAGGCTCCGTATACCTGCATCATATTTTTTAAGCCTTGACTTCGACAAGCAATCCACATATTTCAACAACTGTTACAGACAACATCTTACAAAACCATGAGTATTATCAGTATACAACATGCATTGTGCCCTGCATGCAATACTGGCAGAATTCAGCACCACTCAACTTTGACCTTTGTTTATTATTATTGTTTCTAGATATTAAAAACATGTTATTCAACCCTATATTGCGCTTTCATAAACTAAAATTCGTATTGATTGCCTGGGCTAACATTTTTCATTTGATGTACACTCATCTCGGTTGTTTCTTTTCGAAAAGTGATTAAAATGCCAAACATCGAAAAATAGAAACGTTCAACAAACTTTCCACGTGGACCCTGTTGACCTAACTACCAGTAACGCGCCCTTGCTTTGTGGCTGTGAGTGTTGAAATACAAGTTGAACATCCTGTTATATTTATATGTTTTGTCTTACGTGCCTGGGAATTTCCCGTGGGACATACATGTAAGATGGGGGGGTGTGTAGCCTCTGTAGAAAAGAACAGAAGAGAGATCAACATTTTAACGTTTCCAACAGTAACATATGCTGTAGTGTTACTATTCAGTAATTGATGGGCACAAACACTTGTGCTTTAGAAAGTTGGATTAGGCTAATTAATTCAGTGCGCCACTAATTAATTACGTCACTGACCGCCGGTGACCGTTCGGTGACCAGAATTTGCTTGATTACTCATCATGCTCAGAGAGTTTTTTTATGTATGAATCCACAAGGTCAATGTGTACCCATGCGCAGTTTCGATGAATAAAATTTCCATCATGATACCTTCCTGCGTACTTATCCTCGCAAAATCAACGAAAACGGCACTCCGTTTGCATTCGTTTTGGTGAAAATCTATGCTTTCCCAGAGAATTTATGAATTTGGACTCTTAAAAACCTCGACTCTTGTAATTAAATTTTCGAATTAGGTACGAATGACACTCAATTAGATCGGTAATTACATCCCATATACTACGTATAGCAGTCCATTTGCATTTTTAGGCGGTTTTTTGTTTTAGAGTTCGGAATGGCAATATTCATCTGTGTTTTCCGAGGAAAATTTCAGAATTGTATTTTCCCTGCGTAACCTCCAGTGAACCCTCGTTGCACGCAGTAGCAATGTTTGAATGATGTATAAAATACTTTTGAAAATACTTATAATATTTCATTATGTTGAGTTTAAAAGGAAATAAAAATTGTACTCATAGTTCACTAATTATTGTTTATGAGTGTTTCATGGTAGACCTGTATGGAATTAATTTGAAATGCGTAATATATTTGGCTGTGACCATGCCCTAAATAATCCCCATTTCGAGTCCTGATAACCTACATCGGACTCATGACCGCATTTACCCGGAGGTGGCCCCTGGGATTGTGGCCAGCTTGCGGCGCCACTACTGAAACATTGGAACAAGGCCAGTGGCTGAATTGGGGACAACATGCTACAATACGAATATTATTCCTAACTTACCTCATGTAAGGTTGATACAGCTCCATAAACCGCCATGCCCACCTCCTTATGATGCATTCCATTTACTCGCCAAAGAAGGAAATCGGCGAATTTTTAATTCGACCTGGTCATTTTATCCAATGTGTTAAAAAAACAAAAAATGGCGGCCCCAAACCATGGGTGGTCACTGCCCGACTAAAAGCACGTGTATACATGTGAAGTTCAGTGACGTGTTTGTATTCGCCCTTTCAAACGGCAATAGACCGTGATTATGTGTAAATAAGGAACTTCGCCTTCTGGCAGAGGGATTCGTTTCTGATCCGTGAACTCCTTCGCCAACCCAAAATAACAGCGCGCCCTAGATCAAATAAATTGAAGGACATATGGTTTTCAGAAGTTTATGCCATTTTTCAAACATGCAAACTCTTAAACGAAAATTATGGGACAAAATGAAGTGAATAGTTAGAAGTCTACTCTCACCCTTGCATGCAGTTTGAAATGTAAGTGTCTTTTATACAGAATTTTAGCAGTAGACATTTTAATTGAACCCATTGTTACACTATGCTTATCAACTTCACACATGTGTGTGCGTAATCGGGATTCAACCTCAAGCTAATTACGTAACAAAATTCTCATCACTTTTTTTCTCTAGTATAATGATCGTAAGCCATGTAAGTATGTTGGAAACCAGCTAGCATTGCCACTGGGTTGACGAAAGAGGATAAGGTTTTGCATAGGATGATACTGTACGCATACTACCAAAATACGTAGGCACGTGGATTTCTAATTTGAAGGCTCTACCTTAGGCTAACGTGATTTTTTATTACGTTTTCTTGGCTGCACCCCCTGTGCATGTAATTTTTATTTTTTTCAAATCTGTCTATTTTAAGATGGCGGTGAATCGCCTGCAGCGGCAAATAGTGCAATGTTTTTAGGATCAAAAATCCACCCTTGCCGTTTGAATTTTTCGTCATGCAAGCCTCATGTTTTTTGTTCTTTGACATTCGTCTACATTTCTGTAAGCTATATTTACTGAAAAAGGTAGTTTGTACTTCAGATTTTCGGCGGTGCTGTTTGCCGGTGACTCGCCGACGCTACCGGGCATCTAAAAATAGAATTCACTCAAGCATCAGCACGCATGCGCATAAATTAAACAGGAAACAATGGAGCGATTGTTTGTGTGGGGTGGTATCACAAACGAGCTTCAGCGTGATCTTGATGTTGATTGACTTGCAAAAATGATGAGATGAGTGACATGTTATTTAAATATTGCTGCTGAGCAGGCCTGAGGTTGATGTTGATTTTGATTTCTGGCTTGTCTGCTGTTGTTATATATTTATATCCAATGTTAATGTTTGTGATTCCATTTGGAATTATTAACCTTTTGCCTGTTTCACTATTATTATTTTATATAGGGTGCTTGCACGGCAGGTCAATAGGTTATCTTGGCCAGACCTGCTTCCAGAACAACCCCGCATGAGAGAATCAACGGAATCACCTGTAGAAATAAGCTGAAATGATTCAGGTGACACCCAGGTGAAATGCATTGTATTCTTCGCATCCTTGGATGATATGGAGGGCAAAAAAAAAGTCCATTCAATATAATTGACTTCCGTTGCACGGCCATATTAGTGCAATTGAATTCAGGAAAGCATCTTAACCCTAACCCTCCGAGCGTCAATTAGAATCAATCAAGGGATTGCCAATTGATTCTCATGACTCTAAGAAGTCAAAAACTATCGATTTACCGACATGATTCTCATTGATTCTTGGCCGTTATACCGGCAGAACACCCATTGATTCTGGTTGATTCTCAGACGTCTTCCCAAGGAGAAGTTGAGAAACCAATTAATTTCCATTGATTCTCGGCCGTCTACCCAGGAGAAGTTTGAACCACCAAATGATTCTCATTGACTTTGAGACGTTCATGCACGTAAACATGAATTTACGTCGCTATGTTGTATCCCACGATGCACCGCTTACCCGAAGTCCCACAGGATTTTCCCCCACTGGGAGCACAGTACAGAATCCCTCTGCCGCGAAAAGTGCAACACCGCTATAGTTCCTATAAAACCTAGAATTGGAGTGTAATTTGTGTAGTTTTGTGGCGGGTATTTGTCCTAGAGATTTGCTTTTGGTGTTGGCGGTATGATACGGCAACATAAGTGAACCGCCGTGAAACACCGATTCTGCGGGGCTCAGGAGCTAGAAAAAACGGAAAAAAAAAAAAAAAAAAAATTCAATTTGCAAAAAACTGACATTGTCGATGTAGGTTCAAAAGAAGATATTTTCAAGAGAATAAATTCAAAATTCTCTCCTGCAAATTTCATTGCTCTAGGTAAGGCAGGGGCAAAGATATGATGGATACAAGAGAGCGCATAAAGCACATGTTTCAATAGGCAGACCATTTTGTACTGTACCCCCTTATTCGGGCCCTCCAAATTTAGCAGATGTGTCAAGGTCAAATTTAATTTGCATACCCGGAAGTAGAGCAATACATTCCGGGCATTGATTCTTTTGGAGGTGACAGGTACATGTATGTATTAAGGCTGCTAGGACCCCCATTTTCAGCAAATGTTGTTTTCACCCAAAGACGAAGACCCCATATTTTAGGAGACTTTCACCCAAAGACCCCATATTTTGGCAAATTTTACCACTCATCCAAAGACCCCTATTTTTTAGAAAATTTTGCAAAAAAAATCCCAAATTTTTTGGAAAATTTAGCAATTTTGTCACCTGAAAATGTCCTGTTTTGGGGCAATTTGGCTGTCTCTGACCCAAAGACCCATTTTTTTAATGTCCTCTGTCACCGAATACCCCTGAGTTAGGAAGCGCCAGGTGCCAGCCTTATTTTACATATCCATTTCACATGTGAGTGCCCCCCAAGTTTATTGGGTCGGACTATTAATCGCACTACAACTGCAGAGGGCAGGCTTTAATAATCAATAGGTGATCTGCTGCCCCATGGTGAACAAATGTACATGTGTGACAAACTCGCAAATCTAGTGTCTGAACAAAGCACTTTTATCCTTGGATTTTAATTTCAAATGGATTTAGAATTCATACTTATGAATTGGTTTTACGCAGGAGATTCGTAAGTATGCTGTGATGTGCATGTAATGTAATTTAACCAAATTAAACAAATGGCCATGAGTGCCATCCAGGCCCTCTACATTTTAGCGAGAGAGACCAGGTTTGAGACTGTAATTTTGTCTTTAATTAGTGCACACTGGTTAGTTTAAGTTGGGAGTTTCCGTAACCTGACACATATGACACACTTTCTTCTGACACACTTATGAATTCGGAAACCCTTCACAGAATATCTATATCACAGGTTTATTCAGTTATTTTCCAAAAAGTGTGTCAGATGGGTCAGGTTACAAACATTCCCCAGTAAAAGGTACAGTCACACAGAAGACAGCTCCCGACCCAACCTCTTCCCGACTACACAAGAACGCAATTTTTTTTCAAAATCGGCTACAGTCTTTTTATACCGACCAGGGATGATTAGTCTGCGAGTTTCCCCATCGTCAACGAGACAAGGGATGCTGAAACGCCTAGCAGTAGGAGACAGCATCATGAAATCAACAAGATCAATGTTTAATTGGCGATGCCACTTGTTCAGTCCCCGATCAGTCACCGACCTTGAAACGGTACAGTCACATAGAAGACAACCCGCGACGCGACCCAACCTTTTCCCAACTACACAAGACCACATTTTTTTCAAAATTGGCTGCAGTCTTGTTCAAACTTTTCAAGATAAAGAGATGCTCAATCACCTAGCAGTAGCCTGTAGGTGACAGCATCATAAAATCAACAAGATCAAGCATGCATGGCACTTGTTCAGTTCCCAATCAGTCGCAGACCTTAACACGACAGCACAAGTTGTGACATGTTGCTGTCAAGACTGCAAGTCGGCCACTTATCGTCTGTAGTCGCAGAGTTTAGTCGCCGATTTCACATGTCCAGTTGGCTTGATTTTCTCTCCCGCTTGGAGGAGGCAATTCATTGCCGATTACTTTCCAACTGCACACAACCACTCATGAGCGCCAAATCATCAGCTTCCGCTTCCAACCGCTCATGTGTTCAAGCAAAACCTTACTGATTCCAAAAACCCGCCACGTTTTTAAGCTGCAAAAAAAATTGTGGCGTTTTTTTTTTCTTCAATATGCCACGTGCGCCCAGCACCAAACAAGACTTCAGAAGACTGACAGACAGCCGGACATGGCTAAAAAATACACCGAAAAAGGAAAATTACTCACATTTTCGAAAATGCCAATTCGGCACAGTCTGGAAGAGTCTGGAAGTGGTTTTCTAGCAAAGCAAAAAATCGGCTGTGTGACTGAAGCCTCTCAAGGGTTATTTATTATTATGTACACTGGTTAGTTTTTGTAATATATTTGACATTGTTGAGATATTTCAATATTATTCTTTTCCATAATTCACAGCTAGAATTTCGGCGAGAACCCGAGAATCGATTCTCGCAAAAAGATTCTCATAAAATGATTTGCGTGAATCATTTATTCTCGTAAACTAAGAACTTAACACACAGTGAAATTAGCTGATTCCCGCCAAATTTTGTTTTGGGGAAATCAAGAAGATTCTCGCACACAGCGAAGAAATTCTACCCCTGATTCATTATACTACATTTCAGCACACATAACAATATCAAACACAAAATTGAAGTGTACAAATTAAAGAATCATGGAGGAGATGACAAAAGGCCAATAAGGCGCAGGGGTCATCCCATAAATAAAAAGTACCAACAATAACGCAAAACCAAAACAAGGACATAAGAGATGAACAATGCATGATATCATTTGCTGATCCTGATTATTACTTGGCAGGCAAGTAATAGTCTCTAGAATCATGCATTAAGGCTACATGGATCGATTCCATTGTTTTCCGGTCAACCATGGAAGACAGTGTATGAAACCATAACACACATCTCCCAATGCCATGCATGGTCACCAGAGACCATTGTTACATGCTCAATCTTTTAAATATTATTAAATATGACTGTCAAAACCTACCATAAATCAGAACAACATTGATCCTAAATAATCAATGTACTGTAACTAGCGCAATTTTTTGAATGTCAACTTCAGAAAATCCTAAAGAAAATTGGACTTTCTTTACTGCATTTAGCTTGCTACATGGTAGTTGTGACCATGGTGTTGACATACAGAAGTACAAAGTAGTTGGCAAGGGGGGAGCACGCGGCAACCCAAGCAAGCCCAAGTAATATTAGGACCCAATGAAATGAATGAAATGTCAGGTAGTATTAAGTCAATCCTCTTCCCAAATACTACCTGCCAAGATACAAAAGGCTTCTTTGGCATGGCTCATCACTACAATTGGTATGTTGCTAAGAGATTGTCAAAGTTTGTGTTGTAACAGATGAAAAGTTGGTGTTGGTGAAACAGTTTACAGATACCGTTACTGCCCTTGTGAGTCTGTGGTATGGGCAAATTATTCATAGTACATTTAGGCCCATTTCTTCATTCTGTTGAAAATTATTAAACACGAAAAAACATTCATTGCTGGTTACAAAATTCCCCATTGTAGTTCTCATTTATGTACATGTAGGTATGAGAACCCACATGTACAATACACACACTTCTTCACAACATTTAAATAGGTGTACTGAACAGCACCATTGCTATAATTAAGGCCACCATAAATAATATTTTTGCTTCCAGTAGTAGCCTGGTGAAAATTTGGGATGGAAGGAAAAAACATCTAATCAAAAAAAATCACCTGAGTTCAACTACGTTTATATTGAAAACATGAAATAAATCTATTCTAGACAAATGTGAATTTGGCTGGGTTGGTACGATGGTCGCAGTCGGCCAACTCTACCATGGGAGTTAACGTAACTTGACCCATCTGACACACTTTTTTTGACACACTTACAAATTTGGAAACCTTAACAGAATAAATCTGTGCTTTATTCTTTTAAGGGTTTCCAAATTCATAAGTGTGTTAGAAAAGTGTGTCAGATGGGTCAGTTTATGGAAAACCCCTCTACCATCCTGCTGATGTAACTATTTTCTAATTTGTGAATGAAAACATGCAATAGCAATTCTTTTCTATTATTCCTCATGCGATCACAGTGGGCACTCTGATCGCAGGCCCACAATCAGGTGTAATATACCATGATCCCATGTGGGGGGGTTCTCAGGTATTTGTTGGGTACCCATGCTCGTTCCAGGGGTTTTGAAAGTGACGGACCAATTTTCAGTGAAAATATACTCCTAAAGGGACCAGTTGTGGGTGAAATCATAAAAGTTTTCAGTGAAAATACACCCTAGTAACGGAACCGATTTGCAATGAGATTATACCCCTTGTGAGACCTGTTCTCAATACATGAATAAAGAATATGACAGAAAGCACAATAATGGGACCAGAAACATACCACAAGGGGGGAAAAATCATTCCTATTATTAAATGTGTTAGTGTTAACTAGTTTAACTTAACCTTAAGCACCCCTACTTTCAATTTAAGGTGAAAAAAAATATAACTTTTTCCATTTGATTTTCACGATACGTTATTAGTTGGAGTATATAGGAAATGTGTAACATTTTTTTTAATTAGAACAAAGTATTGCAGATTGGTCCACTATGGCTTGTAATACTACAAATAGCAGCAAGGTTTTACCATGGTAAAATCATATTGTAATATATTACCAATTCTGTAAAACACAACATAACAATACTGCTAATGCGACATGTCAAGGACGGATACATGCGAAATGAATGGTCACGTTAGCACTCCTCGCCCTTGTGTAACTTTTAACCAATTATCTATAGTAGCCACGGTGAAAACTGCCATATTTTGGTATCTGCTACAAGATGCACAATATATCATAACATTAGCACCATTGCCGTCAAAAGTATAATAACTTTAGCAGGGCCTCCATCCAAATTCTGTCACGATTAAACAACTTCCGTCAAATAATTAGCAGGGGTTGATAAAAATGTAAATTTCCCAGTAAGATAATTGCATTGCCCACAGATG
Organism: Ophioderma brevispina; assembly: GCA_023653785.1. Taxonomy (NCBI): domain Eukaryota; kingdom Metazoa; phylum Echinodermata; class Ophiuroidea; order Amphilepidida; family Ophiodermatidae; genus Ophioderma; species Ophioderma brevispina. The sequence continues at coordinate 9,133 of JAMKCH010025390.1, forward strand.
TATAAATTTCCCTCGAAATGGCCAAGTTTCCCTCCAAATGGCCAACTTAACTGGGAAGGAGCTTCCCAAATTCCCCACTTTTTCGAGCCATGATGATTAGTAACGTTAGTGTAATACGATGATCGGCATTGGATAGCGCCATGCATGTACCCATTGCGACAACATCGTGCATGCGTAATCTATACAGTATGTGTATCCATGCATGATCATCTATCATGAATACAAACAAGCACAATTACATTGAATTTCTACACACACGCTCAGGTTTCGTGGCCCATAGACTGCACCATTCTGTGCTATTGTTACTTGTAATATTATTGACGGAATGATTTAGGTACCAGATTATAAAAAAAGTAAACATACCTTATTCAATTTCGCACTGCCGTGACATGACTGACCACCAGCCATGAAGGAAATTGATAGATGTTGATCGATCTCGGGACTGGCTGTTTGTTCCCGCGAGATTTGAAAAATGCTATTGTTATTGCAAAATATTGACAGAGGTAACAATAGCATGTTATTTCTTATTTATGCATACCAAAACAATGATTTCTCATATTTTTTTGTTTTAAATTATCCAAATTGATTGCCCATTTACAGAAACAATAAAGACAACTGATAAACTTTTTGAAGTTATTCCCAAGTGGCTAATAAATATTGCTATTGTGACAGTGGTGTCCATAATGGATTACATTAACAATAGCACTGACTGTTTGTCGCCCTCCAGAAAACCAATGGTATGGCTTTTGCCCCCAAAATTATGTAAGTCTATGGACAAATATGTATTAAACTGAGATTTACATCAACATAATTGAATATCCTTTTAAAAATATGCTTGAACATTTTTTAGAAACATGTTATTGATGGTAGGTTTTTTCAGTAAATTGTGACGGAAATATTAAAGTAATGTTTCTGAAAAATTGTAAAGTGTTTGAGAACCCATTCAATTATCTTCAATATATAAATAGGTATAAAACATATTAACACAGTCATTGGGGGATTCAGAATTTAGGAAAAATATGCGAATTAAGAAAAAAATTGCTAAATAATGTTATAGTACCCGGTACCCATTGTTGTGCTTTCTGTCATATACCTTTTTAAAATAACCATATATATAAGAGAAAATAACAAGTTGTGCTAGAAAAATTACACACGCAAAATTATTTGCTGATGTGTTTAGGCTAACTTCCTATTTGTATCAATAAAACAATCACAACTGAATGTATACCACTTAGCGGGACAGAATTGTTATTGTGTTATTTGGTACCCCCCTACCGGTTATAGTCCTGCATTCCTATGCAAATATGAACTGCATCGAGATTGATAGAAGTTCTTTACAAACACAGCTTTTCCAGAAGAAAAAATGACAAAGCTCCGCGTTCTGACAGCCCCATTTAAGGAATGTCAGTAGGCACTCAGTCCATATAGAAGAGTATTTCTTAAATGAGTACATGAAAAAAAACTACAAGGCCTGAACTTTTAAAGCTGAAAGAAAACTTCAAAAACAAAAATTTTTCTTTTTTTATTTAATTTTGTATATCCCTTTGCATTGTTGCAGTTACGTAGTTAACTAAAATACCATCATAAGACATTTAGCATTACAGCAGTTAAATGGTTAAATCAAAATATTAATGGAGTCAACCATTCGAAAGTCGGGAGAAAAAACGATTGTCGGAAACCAGTCTTTTCAAACAGGACTGTATAAAATGAAAATCTTTCAAATCTATGGTTCTTTTATTTCACTCTGAAAAGATATTGCCCTCGTTCCTTAACTTTATTGTTCTTTATTTATTATTTTCTTTCATATAAATTACAGAAAATTGGGAGATTGCTTAGCAAAATCGGGGGAGGACTGGAGACGGGAGACAGGAGAACAAACGAAAAAACCGGGAGTGGCTCCCGCGGAAAAACGGCGAGAGTTGAGAGTTGGCATCTCTGAAGTGTGTTCAGAGAGTGGTAGATGGAGGAGTGATGAAAGAGGAGTGGGCAGTGAGTGTGGTCGTTTGCTGCTTTTTTAAAGGGGGAAAGGGAGAGGGATGCAATGGAGTTGTGGCAACAATAGGGGTGTGAAGTTTTTGGAGCATGCAATGAAGATGTGGAGAGGGTTTGGGTTTTAGAGGAATAGGATCGGAAGATAGTGGAAGTGGATGAGATGCAATTTGGGCTTATGCCAGGAAAAGGGAACGAGAGATGCAGGTTGCAGTGTATGATTTTGAGGAGGGTGGCAAGTTTTTGCAAGAGGAATATCGAGTAAAAGGAAGAGTTGTATGTTGGTTTTGCAGATAGGTGACCGAGGAAAGTGATGGACGTGGGCAATGAGGAAGAGAGGGATACCAGAATAATGGTTAGAGCAGTAATGAGTTGTATGAAGGAGCAAAAGACGAGTTAGAGTGGGAATTGATTTGTCTGGGAGGTTGAGGTTTGAAGCCGTGGTGGTGAATCAAGGGTCTGTACTTTTGCCGTTGATATTAGCAATTGTTATGACATAGTTAGAGGAGTGCAAAAGAGGGTTTGATGCGTTGAGATGTTGTATGCGATTGACTTGGTTCTATGAGCGAGACAATGGAGGGATCGAGGAGAAGTTTGGTTTGGAAATACGGAAAGAAAGTGCTTTTGAGAGTAAGGGTTTGAAGGTTAACCTTGGGAAGACAAAAGTGTTGGTGAGCGGGGTGGAGAGGGATCGGGGGTGGGAGTGAGTAAGGTAGACCAATGTGGCTAGGTGTGAAAGAGGTGGTAAAAGCCAAATTTGTGTGGTGTTAGAAAGGTGGGAAATGGATTCACAGGAGATGCACAACGATGAAGATAGTGACCCGAAGGTTGGCAAGAGGATTTTATGTGATGGGAGATACAGAAGGGCGCTGTGGCGGGATGGATGGTGGAACAGGAGGAAAAGTGTGTGAGAGGTGGAATCGGTGAAGGAGTTCACGTTACCTGGGGGACAGGGTAGTGGGGGGGGATGCGTGAGGGGATGTGGACAGGAGGTGGCTGTGAAGCTAAAGTGAGGTATGGGTGTGGGTGAGTTAGGAATGTGAAGAGTTGTTGCAAGGGAATTAAGAGATATCCTTTGAAGATTGAAGTTCAGGTTTTTGTATAAGAGCTGTGTGATCAGTGATGCTGTATGGGAGTGAGACATGGTGTGTCTGAGCGAAATGATATGGGGAGATCTGAGGAGGGACAGAGAGAGCAATGATGTGAGAGCGATTGTGTGGTGGAAGTTTATGGATAGGTGAGGGACTGGGGAATATGCAGATGTTGGGATTGGAGGAGGAGGCGCTGAACGTTTGGCAAAGGCGAATGTTGTACGTTGGTAGGGGCACATGGTGAGGAAGGATGACGGGCATGTTTGAAGAAAGGGGCTTTTTGAGCTTGAGGTGGGAGGTTTGAGGAGGAGGCGACGGTCAAAACAAAAGACTTGGAAGAAAAACTTCGAACGCAAAACTTGGAAGAGGAGAGTAGGCGGGTTGGTTTGAGGCTGAGGATGCATGGAATCGGGTGAAGTGGAGGAAGGGGTAAGGGCGATTGCTGCAAAGTGTTGAGTGAATCCGGCCACCTCGTACGGGACAAAATGGATTAAAACTTTGGATTTACTACTATTTACTACTCATGAACAGACCATGTAGTAAGAACTGATGCATAGTCAGTAAGGCCCAATGTTATGCAGTAACTTTGTGATTGGTTCATTATGTTTTGTGATGGCAACAAAGCCCTAGTATCCTTATATCAAATATACCCCCATGTGAAAATTATGCAGAACTCTCACTTAATTTGAAATCTATATAGCCTTAACAACACGTTGTAAGGAAAATACTTTTTCCCACATAAACTTTGAATATAGAAACCTATGATGAGGCCCTTCGCTATGTAAATGGTTCTTATTTTTGTGAAAAGTGGGGGGGAAGGGGGAAGTGGGATGTTGGGAAGGGAGAAGAGCCACATGTTGGGGTGGGGGAAGATGTAAGGTGGGGTGGGGGAAGATGGATTGTTGGGAATGGGAAGATGGGATGTGGGAATTGGGAAAGATGGGATGTTGGGAATGGGAAGATGGTTGTTGGACGGGGGAAGATGGGCATGTTGTGAAGGAGATGGGCATTGGGAAGGGTAAGATGATGTTTGGAAGGGTGAAGATGGGTGATGTTGGGCAGGGGGAAGATGGGACCTGTTTGGAAGGGGAGGAGGGCGGGAGGATGGGATTTATTTTGGGAAGGTGGAAGATGAAGTGTTGGGAAGGGGGAGAATGGGATTGTGGGAAGGGGGGAGTAATGGGTTGTTGGAAGGGGGGGAATGGGTTGTTGGGAAGGGGGAGACGAGAATGGGTTGTTGGAAGCGTAGATTGGATGTTGAGAAGGGAGATGGGAAGGATGTTGGGAATGGGGGGAAGAGGAATGGGGGAAGATGGAATGGGGGAAGATGGGAGTGTTGGGAAGGGTAAAGATGGGGTGATGGGAAAGGGGAACATGCGGGGTGCGGTGTGTGGAAGGATGGGGCTTTGAGAAGGGTAAGAGAATCCATACTTGTATTGTTGGCAGATTATGTGGTCGTCTCCACAAACAAAGTTCATGTACTACCCCCGTCCCTGCGTCCAATTTTGATGACTCTCTGCCCACCAATCGTCAGTGGTAGAACCATAGACATTGCAATGACCTTGACCCAGAGTCTGCACGAAATGTTTTGATGGTTCTAGGCAACAGGAGACCTGCTGATCTTGATGATGCAACTTTTGATCTGAGCATTTTGAGATGGGTAGAAGGGTAAAATTAAGAGGGGTCATCTTGTAAACAATTCGTATACAGGATTAAAAGGTGATATAGACATGTTCATCTGGTTCTACTTACTTTAACACTTAGGCTTAATGGTCAAAGTCACTCTGCAGTAAAAAAAAATTATAATGACATTTCTCTCAAAATGGGCCCTCAATTCTTCATGTTATGCTTACAGGGCCTCTGGGGGGATCAGAACTCTGAACTCTGTTTAGATTATTTGAGCTATTAACAATAAACATAAAGTACCCGTGATGTGATGACCTTGACATTTGGTCTGTCGTGCAAATACAAAACGTATACCAAACTAATGGGGGGGGGTATTTTAATCCGTAGAACCAGATGAAAATGTCTATACACCTTTTAACCATGCCGTGGATGAAATTGTGAAACATTTACAAATTTCCCAGGTTAATTTACCCCCTTCCCTATCTCAAAATGCTCTTGGATGCAAAACGTTTGCATAATCGACATTTGGGAATCAGCAGGTCATTGTTGCCTAGAAACCATCCAAACATTTTTGCAGACTTCATTTTGCAAGGTTGTAGGGCATACCCCGCCAGGACTCTACACAATAACATTAACACTTCATTGGTGTGAGATACAGACCTGTAGGTCAAAGGACCAATTAAAAAACTTTTTTTCAATTTTCCATGCACTCCTACCCTCTATTGAATAGTACTGTGGCTCTCCTAACCCCACCCCTTCATGCTTTCAAAACAAAATTCATGTCATGCTTTATAACTTCTTGTGTGACACCACATGACCAATTGATTCATATCAAGGGTCAGAAGAATCACTGGCCAAAGACTGTTCTGGAGTGTACACATTTAAGTAAACAGATGACCTTTGACCTTAATTTGGTAAAATCTGTCCAAATGTAGGTGTGTGTCCCTGCAAGGGGGGTCTGGCCATGGTTTAGCATGCAGTATTTTTTCCTCTCATTAAGAAAAAAATTAAAATTCATTTCATACATATATCATAATCTAATTTGTTCGATTGCTTAGGTTAACCATTTGAAATGATAAGTATATTTTGGATTATCATAACAAAAATTAGGGGAACTTAGTTATTTAATCCGTACCACTGGCGTCTGGATAGTGTAAACAGATTAAGGATGCTATAACTCTTTTAAGAATGGATCGTTAATAAGAGAAAAAAATGAACTATAATTTTGAATGAGTGTTTTAAAAAAAATAGTATTACAATGAACATGTGTTAAAGTGGAAAATAGCCAAAGAATATTGAAAAAAATAAATATAATAAAACGAAAAAATGCAAAAGACACAATTAAAAAAAAAAATAATCACCACTCTCTGCAGCTGTGAAGACAGCTGCTGGTTTCACACCTCTAAGGTAAAGTGCCGATTAAGATCATGTACAAAGGTAGCATCAAGAAACTCTATTCTCGCTATATGCAACTGGCTTAAAGGTGTTTGTTCCGATTTATGTCTATTGGTCTTCTCTGCTTGATATGGGGGCCTGACACTTGCGACATCCATTGTACGCCCAATCAAAGTACGTGGGAAAAACAAACTTGCAGTTTTTATGGTAGCTGCTGGTTTCACACATCTAATTAAAAACTGAGATAACTATATCATGTACAAAACGCGCCGGTCAAGAAACTCTCATTTATTCGTATCATGCAACTGGTGCCTTAAGGGTTTGTTCCGATTTATGGTCTATTGATGTTCTCTATCATGAATATGGGAGCGTGGAACTTGCACATACGCCCCATCAAGTACTGTGGAAACAAACTTGCGGTTTTGATGGTAGAAGTAGTAGAAGCATAATTCCACTGCAAAGCCCTATTCAATAAAGTGCTAATATTGATTGATAACATTATAATTCGTCGGTTTGTAGTTTATATCTGGGAATGAAAGGGGATTTGAGGGCCTCAATTTCAGGCGGACAATGAGAAAAATACGCCCTTTCATATGATATCAAAATCGAACTATTCTGGTAAATCAGGGGTGGGTCCCAAAGACGATCGGACCATGCACCTTTAAATGTTAGGTTTCTCAAAAAGAGATCTTGATACTGTCAGCCCCTGCGAGGGTTGACTAGCTTCCTGGTGAGAAATGGACGCCCGCCGAAATCAATGCCCAGCACGGATTATTGCATCAGAAGCACTGGCCATAATTTCTATAAGTCACTTAATTTAAGTGATTAATGTAAAATTCTGGTGTACATACGTCCTTTAAGCAGAACCCTAACCTGATGAACCTGAAAATTCCAGTCATTTTGGGAGAATTCGGGGGTTATTTTGTGGCTCAAAGCACCCACACTATCGAGGATGGGGTAAATATGGGAAAATCTGCAGATTTTGACCATTACATGCGTGTGTTTGTGCTTGGGGGGATGAGGGGGTTGGTGGGTGGCAGCAGTAGGTGTGTGGGGGTTGAGTGATGTGTGTGGTGTGTGTTATGTAAACTGGTATGGCGTACTGTTTCTATGTGCGAGATACTTAATAAAACCATGGCCTATACCCAGAACTCTGGATTACGGAAATGGTCAAAATTTTGCGTGATCGAAGAAAAAGCTAGATTTTTGGTCCCCCGCCAACTTCTGTTGGCGAAGGGGGGGACTATAGAAATGCTCTGCGTCCGTTGCGTGGGTGTGTGTGTCCCCATGCAATATCTTGGATTAAGCAAGCGTGGGTGGTCCATCTTTGCAAATAGATGGAGCTCAAGTACGCGTTGGCCTGGATCGGAAGTGGGTCATGTGTCATGGGTCAAAGGTCAAATATGGTCAAAAAGGGTTAAATTGCTACAAACCCTGTAAACACGATATCTTTTATCTAAGCAAGTATGGGTGTCCATTTCGCACCATAGATGTCGCCAAAGTAGGAGGCGGATGGTTCGGAGAGGAGTATGTGGCAAAGGGTCAAAGGTCAAAATATGCGTCAAAAAGAGGGTCAAATTTGGTCAAAAAGGATAAATTGCTATAAGCTTGGCAATTGTGGCAGGATAATGATGAAAATTGGGGGTGTGGTCCACATTCAGTTGCCCGAAAAATTTGAGGTCATTTCAAGGTCATGCGGGGGTCTTCAAGGTCAAAAAAATGGAAATATTATTAAATTGATATTAGGCCTTGTCAATGTGGTAGGATGATGAAAAACTTGGTGGGTGTGGTCAATATTCAGTGCTGAAAATTTGAAGGTCATTTCAAGGTTATGCAGGGCATTCAAGGTCAAATGGGATAAACTGCATAACCCTTGTCAAATGTGGTTAGGATGATGAAACTGGTGGGTTTGTAGTCAAACATGCCCAAAAATTTGAAGTCATTTCAAGGTCGGTGGGTCATTCAGGTCAAACACTAAGTAGGTGGTAGGATGATTAAAAAAGTGGTGGGTTGTGGTCAGCTTCAGTGACCAAACAAAGGAAGGTATTTCCAAGGTCATGTGGGGGTCATCCACGTCACATCTATATACATGATAGTATGGTCATGAAAACTTATGGGTGTAGTAAGCATTCATTGCCGAAAATTTTGATTCATTTCAAGGTCGTGGGGGTTATTCAAGATCAACTAACTCAACATGTGGTATAGGTCATGAAAAACTTTTTGGATGTGTCAAATTTAAACCAAAAATGTGAAGGTCATCAAGGTCAAGTAGGGTATCTAGGTCAAATAACTACAAGTATTGTTATGGTCACATTTTTTTTTTGGGGTTACGTCAAACATTGATACCGTTCAAATTGCAACTGCTATTGCAGCAGCCTCAGTTGTTTGAGAACACTTTTTCCATCACATTATCCTGTGATCTTAAAAGTATATCTCCCTCCATTTAATATCGCGACGGGCGGGCGACCTTTGTGGTTCGAGAACCGCCTCTGTAATTAATTTACCCTGTGAAATCTTAGGGCTAAAGAAGGTTTGGTTTGGATGTATGAGCAAAATGTGACCCATTTTGGTTGACCAATATCAATTTTACACAGTAAAAAAAAAATTGTGCCCCCATTTTGGTATGACCAATATCAATTTACAACACAGTGTACAGAGTAATCTATGGGGATACAAAATACATTTTTCGCTTTCATATCACAATGGGTAGGGAATATCGGCACAACAAACTTTTTAAACTTTACAAAATGCGGGTTTTGGTGAACCCCATTCTATCAAGATGAAAACTTGATTATACGGAAATCAGGATTCAGGTCCCCCAAAATAAATTCTATGGTTGGAGATATATGTAGAAGGACATCAAGGATGCCTGTGAGCTCTTTGATGGGCCATCAATGACGCGGGCTGCGGTTGGACACCCCTGAATAGGACGGATGGAAGCAGTGCAGTCCATACAACAATTAATTTCTTAGACAGAAGTGGGGGACAACGGGCCCCCAAGTTTCCAAAAATTTGTGATTTGTGCACGTTGCATTGGTTATTGATGTAACTGTAGCCTGTGAATGTTAAAGGCTCAAACTTGTTATGTATGCAAAGAAGGAATTTGTAATTAGAATCATAATCTCGGAGAATCTTCGATTAATTAATTCAACGGCTGCAGGAAATGTCCTTTCAATATGAAAAGGCTGGGAAGTGCCCCAAGTAGTGGTCTAGCCAGGGTGCCAACCTT